>CAUYRH010118817.1:0-13219 GCA_963574655.1 Perodicticus potto
CTCAATGGGCTAAGGCGCTAGCCACATACACGTGAGCTGGCCGGTTCGAATCCAGCCCGGGCCCGCCAAACAACAATGACGGCTGCAACCAAAAAATGGCCGGGCATTGTGGCGGGTGCCTGTAGTCCCAGCTACTTGGGAGGCAGAGGCAGGAGGCTCGCTTGAGCCCAGGAATTGGAGGTTGCTGTGAGCTGTGATGCCACAGCACTCTATCCAGGGTGACAGCTTAAGGCTCTGTCTCAAAAAAAAAAAAAAAAAAAGAATATTAAATCCATAAATTTAACAACTTATTTTTATTTAATTTAGTTATTTATTTATTTTATTGTTGGGGATTCATTGAGGGTACAAAGAATCAGATTACATTGATTGCCTTTGTTAGGTAAAGTCCCTCTTAGAATTGTGTCCCACCCCCAAAAGGTGTGTCACACATCATGACAACCCCACCCCACCCCCATCTCTCTTTCTGCTCTTCCCACCACCCACCACGTACTAGGTCATTAATTGTCCTCATATCAGAATTGAGTACATGGCATTCTTGCTTCTCCATTCTTGGATGCTTTACTAAGAATAATGTGTTCCACTTCCATCCAGGTTAATACAAAAGATGTAAAGTCTCCATCTTTTTTGATGGCTGAACAGTATGTGCACACTTTTTTCTGAAAATATTGCTCCTAAGTATAGTCTAAATCATTTGTATTAATAATAAACAGTTTTCTCAATGTAACTTCTATTCCACAGACAACTGTAGGGTTTATAATTTTGAACTGTATATCATGCACTGATATTTTAGTGAACTAGCAGAACTCATAAATGCACCAAATACAGTTGTTCTATGGCCAATCTTTTTATTGTTCATTTGACCTTTTATTTTTTTTAAGACAAGGTCTCATTCTGTCTCCTGTGTTGGAGCACAGTGATGTGATCATAGCTCCCTGCAAACTCCCAACTCCTGGGCTCAAATGATCCTCCTACTTCAGCCTCCTGAGTAGCTGGGACAACAGGCATATGACCATGGTGGTGAATTTTTTTTATTTTTATTTTTTATAGAGAGGTGTTATTGTCACATTACCCAGGCTGTTCTTGAACTGCTGGACTCAAGCAATCCTCCCATCTTGGCCACCCAAAATATTGCGATTGCAGATGTGAGCCACCAGGCCCAGCCAGCACACACACATCTTTATATAGCTTTTCAAAGTAGCAAAAATAAGCACATTGATTAACACACCCAAAGAAACAGCCTTAGTGACACATTTTACTTAGAAATGATGTAGGCATATAATGAATATCTAAAAACTAGTGTAAGAGCAAGGTTTTAAGTTATTTAAATTATCTTCAAGCTGATATACTAAAAATCCATTGTGGAAAGTCAGTATAATTATTCAGTTTGGCTAAATACAAATTTTTATTTTTGTGCTTTTAAATGTAAAGTGGAAGTAATGCTAACTTATTTGATCAATAAACCAGCATAAATTTAGGAAAAACATTCTCAACTAAAATTAATATAGGATTGTGTTATACTTAATATTGATAAATCAGAGAAGACACAGCTAACTTTGTTAAAGCAAATAGTACATTAGTCCTTTTATCAAAACTTTGCCTAAATTTTTCAAGCTTGATTTCTTAAAATGTTACTTGTTAGTTTCAGTAAGAATGCTTTCTTTCCTTTTAGGTTATAGCACATTTCAAGTATTAGAAGTTGGACTGGGCACAGGGGCTCACACCTATATTCCTAGCACTCTGGAAGGCCAAGACAGGTGGATTGCTTGAGTTCAGAAGTTCCAGACTAGTCTGAACAAAAAGTGAGATCCCCCCATCTGTACTAGAAATAGAAAAACTAGCCAAGATTTGTGGTGGGTACCTGTAGTCCCAGCTGCTTAAGAGGCTGAGGCAAAGAGAACACTTGCACCCAAGAGTTGCTGTGAGCTAGAATGCCATGGCACTCTACCTAGGGCACAGAGTGAGACTCTGTCTCAAAAAACAAAACAAAACAAAAACAAAAACAAAAAACCAAGTATTCGAAGTTCATTTTTTCCCTGGGAATTTGAGGATTATTCAATCCATGTAAGTGCTTATTTACTTCTTCTCTTAGCCAAAGATAGAGTGCAATTAGTTTTAATTCTAAAATTTCAACCATAGGTTAAGAGGAAACAGTATCACAGTAACCGTCCAGTCCAGATTCTAAAAAGCTATTCTTTCTACTAGACAGGAAATTCTTCACTGATTTGAACTCTAAATAAATAAATAGACAAATAAAAAAGACTAACAAATGCAACACTTCATTGTCTCTTACTCAGCAAAGAATAGAGCAGTGATTTTAACCTTTTTTATCTCAGGGCATACTTGAACCTATGAACCTTAAACTTCCATGGCACTTTCAAATTATATTGATCCAAAAAAAAAAGGTTAAAAAAAGAATATACTTACTGGGCTTTGAACTTCTTTCAAAAATAATTTAACAATCTTTAAAAAGTTTTGCAGCATACCTAAGATCCTCTCAAGGAACACCAGTTGAAAATCACTGGAATAGAGCTATAAACAACTAGTTCTTCAGCAGAGATCACCAAATGGTGATCATAAAACCAAATTGCTTCCACATTAGAAAATAATTTATCACCTGCAAAAGAACCAAAAATAAAACACAAAATTAGAGAGGAAAAAACAGCATCAGCAAATGTCTTTTGCTGCTTTACATTCAGCTCTGGGAGCCAAGAAAGGACACATTGGTCTTAGGTACCCATAAGGTGCACTTTTCTGGTGACAAAATTTACTGGGTTCTGTGTAGTAAATCCACTGGACATGTTTGTGGAATACCTGGAAAAGTGTTTTTAAAAAATTTCCAAAAAGCGAAGTCATGATTCTCATACATATATAAAAGAGAACACATATTGAAGATTTTATTTAATTCATTAATGAGGGATTAAAACCAATTAATGAATTAAAACACACACAAGGGTGGAGCAAGAAAACAGACTAGAGACATCCCCTTAGCAGCCACTGTGGTGAGACTGGGAAGAGAGGACTCCAGCCATCTCTGGCTAGGGAACCCCCCGCCCACCCCGAAACATCACTCCAGGGGGGTTCAGTGAAACAGCAGGGGACTCCAGGAGACATTGAGGAGGCCAGGAGCAATGGTAGACCAGCAGAGGCTGGCCAGCCCTCCAGTGGAGGGCTAGAGACAGGCAAGGCTTGTCCTGCAGATTTTTTGGACTTGGGGTGCTTGCTGGAACTGCCTTGGGAAGGCGTAAGTGAGTGAGTGAACTTCAATCGCTCTGGTGGCCGGGACTGAACCACTAGGCAGAGTGGAACTCTCATCAGTTTGGCTGCTCAGGGTATTGCCATTGTGGGAGGGTCACCTGAGAGGAACAGCTCGCTGGGTCCTAGCATGTGGTCCTCTGGATTGCCCACCCTTGGGGTAAGTTATGCAGTTCCTGCACCTCCAGCAAAGCCACTTTGTGGCCAAGAGGCACTGTTTGGAAGGCTGAGATGTGTCTCTTAAGAAGATTGGCAAGAGCTTCAGGCTCCCAACCCTGTGGGGATTGAATGCTAGTCACATGATGTAAGCACTGATTGGGGGCAAATAAATCAGGATGAAAGGAGACCGGGGCTCCTCAGCAATTAGATTGTGACTTCCAACTTCATCTTATACAGCAGAATCAGCATGTATGTTTTGCCATCTCCAAATCCCAGAGAGCCACCTAGTGTCCAGGCAATATATTACATTATACATCCTTTATCTTTTTTTTTTCCTATCTTCTTGGAACATTAACTATCAAGGGCTCCATTTCTGCTACAAATTCTCTGCCCCCTTTTCTCTTTCTTTTCTATTTTTTTCCTTTGTTTGTTCTTTTTGTAGATATTTTTCTACTTTTCTCAACTTTCCCTTATAAATTTCTCAAAAAACAACTAAGATATCCCATATTTTACATCTGATATTTTATTTTTAATCATTTTTATTTTTATTATTATTATTTTCTTTTTCTGATCTGTTTTATTCTGTATTCCTTTTATGGGACAGAGCCTCACTCTGAGGCCTCGGCTGCTCTGCCACAGCATTGGCCTGGCTCAAAGAGGCCTTGAACCCTTGATCTAGGGTGTCCTCTAGCTTTGATCTTTGGAAGGACACTATTGGTAAATACTGACTGTGACATACTGCTGATTTTTTTCTGTATTTGGTGGAGGTGGAATCTCGCTTTTTTTTTTTTTTTTTTGGTAGAGACAGAGTCTCACTTTTTTCACCCTTGGTAGAGTGCTGTGGCGTCACACAGCTCACAGCAACCTCCAACTCTGGGGCTTAGGCGATTCTCTAGCCTCAGCCTCCCTAGTAGCTGGGACTACAGGCGCCCGCCACAACACCCAGCTATTTTTCTGTTTTGCAGTTCAGCCGGGGCTGGGTTTGAAACTGCCACCTTTGGCATATGGGGCCGGCGCCCTGCTCAATGAGCCACAGGCACTGTCCGGAATCTTGCTTTTGCTCAGGCTAGTAGGGAGCTCCTGACCTTGAGGAATACAGCCAGCCTGACCTCCTAGTATCCTGGAATTATAGGTGTGGGTCAAAGCATCCTGCTGAACACCACTATTATACTATCTATCTCTGTCCTTCTCTCTTTTTTTTCAATTTCTTCCTTTAATCCCCCTCTTTTCTCTCTCGTATCTCCATACTCTCTCTTTACTCTTCTTTTCCTTTTGGCCCTATACCAAAAGATAACTTCAACACCTAAGCACAGAGACAAGGTAACATAAAGAGAAGGAGAAAGTGAGAGGAAAAATTAGAGAAAGGAAGCAAACAATAAGAAAACACACATGAAGAGGAACCAACAGAAACATTCTGGCAACTTGAAAGACCAGAACAGATCAACTTCCTCCAAGGGATCTAGAGGTAACTACTACAGAGGATCCCACCTATAAAGAAATTATAGAGATGACAGGGAATTTAAAGTTAGGATGGCAAAAATCATTAAGGGAATTGAAGGGAAAGTGGTAAATCACCAAAAGGAAATCCAAAAACTAAATCAAATAATAAGTGAAAGAAATGATGAAATTAGAAAGAATGTATCAGACCTTAAGGAAGGGAAGGAGTCAATCAGGGAAATTAAAGATACAGTAGAAAGTGTCAATAACAGATCAGACCATGGAGAAGAAAGAATCTCAGAGCTAGAGGTTAAGGTTCTTGAGCTAACCAAGGCATTTAAACAGGCAGAAAAGAAGAGAGAAAAAGCAAAGTGATCACTTAGAGAATTAGGAGACTTCGCAAAGCATTCAAACATACAAATTATAAGTATCCCTGAAGGGGAAAAAGAACAACCAAAAGAATGGAAGCACTATTGGAGTATATTATATATTAAAATTTCTCAAGCATCACCAAAGATTCTGACACACTCCTTTTAGAGCAGTATCAAACCCTGGGTCATCTCTATACAAACAGAGTATCTCCAAGACACATTGTAATGATCCTGTCCAAAGTCAAGATGAAAGAAAAAATTCTGCAAGCAGCTAGAAGTGCCAAATGATTTACAGGGGGAGATCCTCCAGGGTAACAGTGGACTTTTCAGCGGAAACTTTCTAAGCCAGAAGAGAATGGTCATCTACCTTGACCTTCTTAAACAAAACAATTTTGAGCCCAGGATTCTGCATCCTGCTAAACTAAATTTTAAATTGGATGGAGAAATAAAATCTTTTACTGACAAGCAAAAACATTGAGGAAATTCGCCACAAGACCAGTTCTACAGTAAATACTCAGACCTATTCACCATACTGACCATCACAAGGGACCAGCAGCAAGTAAACAGGCAGAAACTAAAAGACAAAACCTAGCTCCCACATGGCACAAAAGATAAAACTAAGGAAAGGATTTTCACTAAATAAGAAGACTAGAACTCCATATTCTTATCGATTCTCTCAACATGAGACTTATCGATTCTCTCAATAAATGTAAATGCATCAATTCCCCCACTGAAGTGGCACAGGCTGCCTGATGGGATAAAAAAGGACAAGCTATCTGTATGCTCTCTCCAGGAGACACAAATAATCTCAAAGGACAAAACAAGACTCAAGGTGAAGGATTGGAAAACAATTATTTCAGGAAAATGGAAATCAGAAGAAAGGAGGGGTTGCAATCTTATTTTCAGATACAAGTGGATTTAAAGCAACTAAATTTAAGAAAGACAAGGATGGTCATTTTATACTTAGCTCAAGGAAATAATACAATAAGAGCATGTTTCAATTCTAAATATATATGCACTCAACTTAAATGCTCCCATATTTATGAAACAGACCTTAATTAGTCTGAACAATATGATATCTTACAATACCAGAATATCTTGGAACTTTATCACCCCTCTGACAGAACTGGACAGATGCTCTCAACAGAAACTAAATAAATAAACAGGTACTTAAATGTAACCCTGAACAATTGGGCTTAAAAGACACATACAGAACATACCATCCCAAAGCTAATGAATATAAGTTCTTCTCATTAGCCCATGGAACAATCTCCAAAATAGACCATATCCTAAGACACAAAGAAAGCCTTAAAAAAATTTAAAATAATTAAAATTATATGGGTGGCACTTGTGGCTCACTGGGTAAGTTGCTGGCCCCATATACTGAGGGTGGTGGGTTCAAACCTGGCCCCTGTACCTGGTCCCAGCTACTCGGGAGGCTGAGGCAAGAGAATTGCCTAAGCCCAAGAGCTGGAGGTTGTTGTGAGCTGTGATACCACAGCACTCTACCGAGGGTGACAAGGTGAGACTCTGTCTCTACAAAAAACAAAACAAACAAAAACACTATACCTTGTATATTCTGAGACTACAAAGCAATAAAGGTGGGACTCAACTCTAATAAAAATTTTCATCCCCACACAAAGGCATGGAAACTAAATAACCTTATGCTGAATGACAGTTGGGTCAAGGTGGAGATAAAGGAGGAAATTATTAAATTCCTTGAACATAAAAACAATGAAGCCACAAGCTACAAATTTATTGCAGTAGATGCCTGCATCTCAAAAACAGAAAGAGACATCAATATCCTAATGGATCATCTCAAGGAATTAGAAAAGGAAGAACAATCCAGTTCCAAGCCTAGCAGAATAAAAGAAATCACCAAAATTAAATCAGAAATAAATGAAATTGAAAACAAAAGAATCATTCAGAAAATTAATGAAATTAAAAGTTGGTTCTTCAAGAAGATAAACAAAATCAACAAACCTTTGGCCAAATTGATGAGAAACAGAAAAGTAAGGTCTCTAATAACCTCAATCAGAAACAAAAAAGTGGAAATAACAGATAGGACAGTGATACAAGATTATTATCTCTGACTATTACAAAAAAAATCTATGCCCAGAAATTTAGCAATGCAGAGGAAATGGACCAATACCTGGAATTACATCATCTTCCTAGACTTAACCAGAAAGAAATAGATCTCTTGGATAAACCAATATCAAGCACTGAAATTGAAAAAAAAAATAATAAAAAACTTCCAACAACAAAAAAAAAGGCCTGGGCCAGACTCTTTCAAACCAGAATTCTATCAAAACTTCAAAGAAGAGCTTGCATCTATAATGCAGAAAGTATTTCAAAACATTGAGAAGGAAAGAACCTTCCCCAACACCTTTTAAGAAGCAAACATTACCCTGATACCAAACTAGGAAATGACCCAACTAAAAAGGAAAACTACAGACCAATTTCACTAATGAATATAGATCCAAAAATACTGAATAAAATCCTAGCAAATAGCCAGGTGTGGTGGCTCACACCTGCAATCCTAGCAATCTGGGAAGTCAAGGTGGGTGGATTATCTGAGCTCACGGGTTCGAGACCAGACTGAACTAGAATGAGATCTCTTCTTTAAAAGAAATAGCCAGGCATTGTGGCAGGTGTTTGTAGTCACACCTATTTGGAAAGCTGAGGCAAGAGAATCACTTGAGCCCAAGAGTAAAAGACCATATGATCCTCTCAATAGTTGAAAAAAAAAGCATTTGACAAAAAAGAGCATCCTTTTATAACAAGAACACTTAAGAAAATAGGATACATGGGCACATTTCTTAAACTGATTGAAGCCATCTATGACAAATCCACAGCTAAGATCATACTGAAAGGAGCAAAACTGAAAGTTTTCCCACTTAGAACTAGAACCAGACAAGCATGTCCACTATGGCCACTACTATTCACCATAGTTCTGGTTGTTCTAGCCAATGCAATCAGGTGAGAGAAAGAAATAAAGGGGGATTCAAATAGGGTCAAAGGAGGTTAAACTCTCTCTCTTTGCTGCTGATGTGATCTTGTACTTAGAAAACCCCAACCACAAGACTCCTGGAAGTGATCAAGAAATACAGTAATGATTAAGACAAGTGATTCGGGCAAGAAGGCCAACTGGAACCAGCTTTCCACAGAGGCTCCCGTCCAGAAGGAGAGTTAAAGGACAGAAGTTTAGCAAGTAAGTGGATAGTTTGGAGCTGAGCCAAGGGAGGTTGAATAACTCACATCAACCCTGCAGAGGCGAGCTGTGACCTCAAGGAAACAAACAATAGGTACAAAATCCATCTCCAAGCAGACGGGAGTCCCCACCGCCATGGGAGCAGCTTGCAGTATACTCCATACAAACAAGTGAGCAGAATTCAGGTCCCCTCCTATTTTATCCCACAGGAGAGAATCTCTAAAAACCAGAACTCCTTCCCTAGAGAGAACTTATGATTGTGCTATGGGACTCTCCCACCAGGCATAAAACTGTATATATTCTCCTCCTGCAATCTGAACTCCCAGCACTCCCCTCCACTCTCACCCCAAGGTCTGGAGGCCTGTCCCCCATGGAGTCCAGATTCTTGGCCATTTTCTCAAGAGGCGTGGACAGGGCGTGAGCTGTTTCAGGTCTGTGCTGATTCTATGGCATGGGAGTAAGGAGAAGATGGTGAACAGAGGCTGAGGGAAAGCTAGGGAGAAGGAGATGTGCCCTGCAGCACAGAGCAGCAGCAGCAGCAGCAGCAGTGGCAGAAAGAACAATGGGGCTCACACCTCTGGGAATATTTTGAAGACACACTCTCTGCTTCTGCGGGCAACCAGAGGAAGCCAGGATCTTCTCTGGTGGCAGCCACTGGTGGAACAGATCTGGGACGGAAACTCAGGTCCCATGAGTAAAGAGTATGCCTGAAGCGGTACCTGACTGGGCAGAGTGCAGGGACTAGAATACATGTGCACAGTGATGGCATACTCCCAGGGCAGGGCTGTGCAAAAGGACTGCTTTATTGAGCCTACCATGCACCTGGCTGAGATCATAGCTGAGACAAAAGCAGGCAGGAAACTGAAAACTCAGTGTGAGCTCTAACCATGCCTGCCCCAACACAGACTGCAGCTGAGACAGACACCCCAGATCCAGACAGCCACACAGACTGGGGCTGAGTCACAGTTTCTGTGAACTCAAACAGCATCTGATCTGCAGGGGAACATAGCCAGGACAGAAACAAATTCTGCGAAATTGTTCTATTCTGTCAGCAACATCAATCAGGGGCAGGGCTGGAACTGAGTTAACCACCCCAGCTTCCATTAAGCACCCCAGGTTGCCAGGCCTCAGCTCCCCCTGCAGGACTGTGGCAGAGAATGGCGGCCTGGCTAAGGAGTCATAGATCTCTCTGTGACTCGGGCAGGTGCAAACCCCTGCCTGAGGGTGCATCAGCCCATTGGAGGGAACTGGGTCACAGCCCTATGGGGTTACCAGTGACTGGGTGTGACAGAGGTGCAAGGTGGGGAAGGAGGCATCAATCTTCCCAGACTAATTCATTTGCTGGGTGCGTCCTTCTGACCTCACAGAGCATGGGAGCAAGTCATACTTGAGCTGCCAGCAGAACCCTGCTATCTAGTTGCTGGAAACCATTTGAACTTTCCCACCTGAGACCAGTTCTGACTGGGACAATTGATTTGGACCTCTTGAACTGGGCCAATCATCTGAGGACTATCCAAAGTGATACCCTGGGTGTGTGGTTGTGGGAAGGTTTGATTATCCTTTTCCAGTTGTTGCCTGTAGGGAGCAGGGTGACTTAATTGCTGATATTTCTCCACAGCTGAGACTTCAACCCAGAATAACTGATTCACTAGGGTAGGACAGAGACTAGCTGAAAATAAGACAGAGCCACTTAGGCCCACCACAACAAGCAGGTCCCCAGTTTCTCAGGCCAAACCACTGTACGATTCCTTTGCAAAGCTCTAAGGGAAAAGGTACAGACACTACCCCCAGTGCTTGGGCAAAGAACTGTTTAATCACTGCTTCAGGAGCCCCCAACCCAACTTCACCATATCTGCTCATCTAGCCAAATGGTATAAAATAATCATGGGGTGGAATCAGCAGAAAAACTCTGGTAATATGAATAACCAGAGTAGAAGAACTCCCCCAAGGAACGACATGGCAGACACAACTGAAGATCTCCTTCATAAACAGATGGCTGAGATGTTAGAAATCAAACTGAGAATTTGGATTGCAAATAAGATTAATAGAATGGAGGTAAAGTTGGAATTAGAAATTCAAGGAACATTTCAAAAGTTGTCTCAAGAATTCATTGAATTCAAAGACAAAATCACCAAAGATTTTGACACATTGAGACAAGAATTGGCAGCCCTCAAAGATCTGAGAAATATAGTAGAATCCCTCAATCTGCAATCCCTCCTCAGAATGCAGGAGGCAGAAGAAAGGATTTCTGACATTGAAGACAAAGCTTTGGAATGCTCCAAAGCAGTCAAACAGGAAGAGAAATGGAGAGCAAAAACATCATTCTGTCAGAGAGCTCTGGGATAATTCAAAGAAAACTAATATTCGCCTTATAGGAATTCCTGAAGGCAATGAGGTGGCTTCAAAAGGCACAGAGGCTCTTCTTCATGAGATAATTGATGAGAACTTTCCAGACATGCCAAGAGATTCTGAAATTCAGATAGCAGACAGTTTCAGAACCCTAGCACGACTCAACCTGAATAAGACATCTCCTAGACACATTATAATTAACTTCGCCAAAGTTAAAATGAAGGAGAAAATTTTGCAAGCAGCCAGATGGAAAAAAACCATAATCTACACAGGGAAGAATATTAGAATGACTGCAGATCTCTCTCTGCTGAAGATATAAAAAATCAGGCCAGATATCTGTTGGATACAAGAATCTCATCTTACCTTATAAGATAAATGTAGACTCAGGGTGAAGGGATGGTCATCTATAATTCAGGCAAATGGAAAGCAGAATAAAGGAGGTGTTGCAATTTTATTCACAAATATAATAGGCTTTAAACCAACAAAGGTAAGGAAGGATAACGATGGTCACTGCATATTTGTTAAGGGTAACACTCAACATGGTGAGATTTCAATTATTAACATTTATGCACCCAACCAGAATGCACCTCAATTTACAAGAGAGACTCTAACAGACATGAGCAACTTGATTTCCTCCAGCACCGTAATAGTCAAAGATTTTAACACTCCTTTGGCAGCGTTGGATAGATCCTCCAAAAAGAAGCTAAGCAAAGAAATTTTAGACTTAAACTTAACTATTCAACAGTTGGATTTAACAGACATCTACAGAACATTTCATCCTAACAAAACTGAATACACATTCTTCTCATCAACCCATGGACCATCCTCCAAAATGGAGCACATCTTAGGTCACAAGTCTAACCTCAGCAAATTTAAAAGAATAGAAATTATTCCTTGCATCTCCTCAGACCACCATGGAATAAAAGTTGAACTCAGTTACAACAGGAATCTGCATACTCATACAAAAACATGGAACCTAAATAACCTTATGCTGAAGAATAGCTGGGTCATAGTGAGATTAAGAAGGAAATTACCAAATTTTTGGAACAAAATGACAATGAAGGCACAAATTATCAGAACCTCTGGCATACTGCAAAAGCAGTCTGAAGAGGGAAATTTATAGCACTGTAAGCCTTCCTCAAGAGAAGGGAAAGAGAGGAAGTTAACAACTTAATGGGACATCTCAAGCAACTGGAAAAGGAAGAAAATTCCAATCCCAAACCCAGCAGAAGAAAAGAAATAACCCAAGTTAGAGCAGAATTAAATGATATTGAAAACAAAAGGATTAAACAGCAGATCAATAAATCTAAAAGTTGGTTTTTGTGAAAAGGTCAATAAAATAGATAAACCATTGGCTAACCAAACAAGGAAGAAAAAGAGTAAAATCTCTAATTTCATCAATCAGAAATGATAAAGACAAAATAACAAAAGACTCCTCAGAAATTAAAAAAATCCTTAATGAGGCTCAGCGCCTGTGGCTCAACAGGCTAAGGCGCCAGCCATGTACACCTGAGCTGGCGGGTTTGAATCCAGCCCAGGCCCACCAAACAACAATGGTGGCTGCAACCAAAACATGGCCAGGCATTGTGGCAGGCACCTGTAGTCCCAGCTACTTGGGAGTCAGTGGCAGGAGACTCACTTAAGCCCAGGAATTGGAGGTTGCTGTGAGCTGCAATGCCCCGGCACTCTATCCAGGGTGACAGCTTGAGGCTCTATCTCAAAAAAAAAAAAAAAAAAATCCTTAATGAATATTACAACAAACTCTATTCTCAGAAATATGAAAATCTAAAGGAAATAGACCAATACTTGGAAGTACACCACCTTCCTAGACTTAGCCAGAATCAAATGGAAATGTTGAACAGGCCTATATCAAGTTCTGAAATAGCATCAACTATACAAAATCTCCCTAAAAATAAAAGCCCAGGACCAGTTGGCATCACGTCAGAATTCTACCAAACCTTTAAAGAGGAACTAGTACCTATATTACTCAACCTTTCCCAAAATATAGAAAAAGAAGGAATACTGCTCAACACATTCTATGAAGCAAACATCACCTGATTCTCAAACCAGAAAAAGATCCAATAAGAAAAGAAAATTATAGACCAAAATCACTAATGAATATTGATGCAAAAATATTCAACAAGATCCTAACAAACATAATCCAGCAACACATCAAACAAATTATATACCATGACCAAGTGGATTTTATCCCAGGGTCTCAAAGCTGGTTCAATATACGTCAATCTATAAATACAATTCATCACAGAAACAAATTAAAAAACAAAGACCATATGATTCACTCAATTGATGCAGAAAATGCTTTTGATAAGATACAGAATCTTTTCATGATCAGAACACTTAGGAAAATAGGTATAGGGTGGTGCCTGTGGCTCAAGGAGTAGGGCGCCAGCCCCATATACTGGGAGTGGTGGGTTCGAGC
>CAUYRH010118818.1:0-106706 GCA_963574655.1 Perodicticus potto
CGGGTGCCTGTAGTCCCAGCAACTTGGGAGGTGGAGGCAGGAGACTCGCTTGAGCCCAGGAATTGGAGGTTGCTGTGAGCTGTGATGCCACGGCACTCTATCCAGGGTGACAGCTTGAGGCTCTGTCTCCAAAAAAAAAAATTTTTCTAGCTGTCACATTAGAAAAAATAAAATTTATTTCAATCACATATTTTAACCCAACACATATAAAATATTGTGTCAACATGTAATCAATACAAAAACATTTTAATGAGGTATTTAACATTCTTTTTTTAATGCTGTCTTGAAATTGGTGTACATTTTACACACGTGGCACATCTCATTTCAGACTAACCACTTTTTTTTTTTTGTTTGTTTGTTTGTTTTTTGAGATAGAGCCTCAAGCTGTCGCCCTGGGTAGAGTGCCGTGGCATCACAGCTCACAACAACCTCCAATTCCTGGGCTCAAGCGAGTCTCCTGCCTCCACCTCCCAAGTAGCTGGGACTATAGGCACCTGCCACAACGCCTGGCCATTTTTTGGTGGCAGCCGTCATTGTTGTTTGGCGGGCCTGGGCTGGATTCAAACCCGCCAGCTCAGGTGTACGTGGCTGGCGCCTTAGCCTGTTGAGCCACAGGCGCCGAGCCCAGACTAACCACGTTTTAAGGGTTTAACGGCCATGTGTGGCTAGTAGATACTGTCTTAGATAGAATCTTATGTTCACAGGAAATAATTTTTTTTCTTGCAGAAGGTATGATACAGTGACAAAGGAGTCTCAGGCAAAAAACTACATGTTAGGGAAAACTTTTATGGATAAATTAGAATGAGTTTAAATGGGAATACAAACGATATAAAATATCCTCCTGTCATAGAAGGACTTATTCAGGTACTTTTAAATTAATAATAGTGGGAATCAAATATTTATGGCATTTCGATTACTTTCTATCCGTTTAAATGACTGATGTATTTATAATGCAGATATTATATACTTTTCCACTATTTAAACTTACGTTGAAAACTTTCAGGTGTTAACTTACAATGCACAAGGGTGTTTGTAATTTTACTAAGTTCAAAATTATTTGGGGGCACATTTAAGAAAAATACCATCCTAGAGTTGAACCAGCGAAATCGAGCAGGGAATCAAAAGCACAGAGACAGAGGAGATGGTGATGAGAGAGAAGCAAAGTACAGTGCACGGGGGTAGCATCTAGAGCAGTGGTTCTCAACCTTCCTAATACCGTGGCCCTTTAGTACAGCGCCTATGGGTCACAACCCACAGGTTGAGAACGGCTGATCTAAAGCATGGAATCCCACAATGTCCCAAAACTCTAGAGGCAGTCACATGGTGACAGCCACAGAACATCGACCAAGAAAACTGGAGGAAGAATCATGAGACACCTGGAGGAAGAATCAATGGCAGGTTCAAGTGCAAAGTACAGTAGAGCCAACTGGAAGTAGGACAACATCAAAAACAGGGGACCTCGTAGGCATGGGGAAAGCCTAGTGACAGGCAGGCAGAGACAGAGGACATGCACGAGGTCCCCAGGTCAGGCCACCCACCCGTGTACAAACTGCAGTTTTAAGCTGTCCTCGGGAGCCTTTTCTCGTTTGAGGAAGGGCACTGAGTGGTTTTTCTCTTTACTTTGTTGCTTTAGCTGAGGTAGATCTTCTTTGTAAACCTTAAAGTACAACAGAAACATTTAGTTGAGACTCCTTTCTTCTGATTTCAAAAATATTAGCATCTTGGCATTTCCATAAAAACTTTAATTGCTTTAATACAATGTTTTTGAAAAAATAAGGCATGGGATCAAATATTACTTTTTCCTGATGAACCAAACATGAAATGTATCTTTGTTTTTTTTGAGACAGAGTCTCACTATGTTATCCTATGTAGAGTGCTGTGACGTCACAGCTCACAGCAACCTCCAACTCTTCGGTTTAAGTGATTCTCTTGCCTCAGCCTCCCAAGCAGCTGGGACTACAGGTGCCCGCCACCAATGCCCAGCTATTTAACTGTTGCAGTTGTCATTGTTGCTTAGCTTGCCCAGGCTGGGCTCGAACCCGCCAGCCTCAGTGTATGTGGCTGGCACCGTAACCACTGTGCTACAGGCGCTGAGTCATTGAAATGTTTTTTAAATGATTGAGATTTTGAACAATTTTTCTCTAGATTGGTTGTTTTCTTAGGTAATTTATAGCTACAAAATATAAGTTATTAGTAAGTCAAGGAAATTATTTAAAGTATTAATAAGATATAGATGTTTGTTTCATTTCTTTTAAGGCAAGAAATCACTTGATTTTAGCATTTGCAAATGTGGACCTCATGAGTAATGATAATTTTTTTTCTAAAATTGCTCCTTGAAATTATCTACTTGTTGTGGTCTCACAGATCAAACAGATGAAACATACAGCAAAGCTCACTCTTGATCTCACCTAATACCTAAAATGGCTATTGACAATACAATTTAAATATACATAAAAATCAATCTGTTGTTTAACATGTATTTATGCTCTACTATCAAGACGTGTCAAATTAATACAAAGAAAACAAAATACAATCTATTAAAAATTTCTCAACTTCATGAAAGAAAGTTTTTGATTAAACTACCTTGCTAAAATATAATTATTATAAAGTCCCTGTTTAGGATCTCATCAAAAATCATTTTTTAAAAAAGTCAGAAGATATTTCATTACTATTACAGATACAATAAGCTAAGCTTTTAAAATCTAAGATACTTATTTATCAGAATTCATGATGCTTTTTATCAGCCCATCAGTTATTTACTTAAGGGTACTTAATTACAGTCTTAGTATTTCTAATGACATTTGAACAAGTCTTGTAACGTCTGTGGACCTCAAATTCTTATCTGTAAAATGGAGTAAAATTTGTAAATGGAGTAAAAAGTTATTCCTCTTCAGAAATAACTCAGGAATATTGTGAACATAGATAATAAATAACATATATAAGAGCACTGGAAAGTAGGATGTCATGAAAAATACACAGGTTGAGTATCCCTTATCTGCAATCACTTTGGATGAAATCAGAAGTGTTTCAGATTTTGTATTTTTTCAGATTTTAGAAGACTTGCATTATATTTACCAGCTGAGCATCCCAAAATCCAAAATCTGAAATACTGTAATTTCCCTTTGAGTGTTGTATCTGTGACTCCAAAATTTTGGATCTCAGAGCATTTCAGCTTTTTGGATTAGGGATACTCAATCTGAATGAGTTCTAGGCATAAATTTCAATATTCATACCTTTTCATTCTTTTACTAGGATCATTTCATTAAAAATTTTCCAACTAAAGAACATTTTTCTCCTAAATTTTATGTCCATTTAGCTTAAGTTTTATTTCCTCCCGATATCAGGGGTTAATGTTGTTTACTGTTTGCATATTTACACATTAATAACTTTCTTTCAAATTCTTTTCTTTAGTAGTTGTATTATATAGTAAAATGTATCAATACTTAGCCAAGCTGATTGAGTGATGAAGTCAACCCAAACCATCAGTTTGACTGCCTTTGTACTAATCTCATTTTTCAAACACTGAATGGATGAGTGATAATAATGGGCTAAAAAATGTAATCATCTGAAAAGCAATAAATTCAGTGCTGATATAGAGGCAAAACGCATAGAATAATATGCATTTTGGAAAGAACCCCAGATTGGCATTCTTATTCTAATACTACAAGCATAGTGGATGTGGGGGAGTTACTTAACCTTTCGGAGTTATTGTGGGGTTGGATTTGATGGGTGTAACCCTCAAGATCTATTCCATACACTTTAGCTTGCATAGGCCTACAAGGCAAGTCTCCATGGGCAACCCCTGACAGTTGATGTATCTAAAATGTGAAGTCTTTATTCATGCCATGTTCATGTCCAGAATGTGCTTCACATACCTTTGTTAAATGACAAGGAAGGGAAGAGAACGCCTACAATTATCATCATAACAAGGCAGTGAGAGAGTGTGTGCAGACCCTCTGAAGGAATGTTTTAACACTCACTGTTTAGTGCTAAGGTGAAATGTCAACTGCCCCCCACATTTGGATGTAATTGACCAACTTTTCTACTAGAGGTGATTTCTGACTGGAGAGATAAGGTGCACTTGGGCTTTACTTTAAATGGCTAATTAATTAAATGAATTAATTGGTCACAGTAAGTTAACAGAGAAATCAGGATAATAGCTCGCATTCAAAGTAACGTGCCCTGAGAGTGTCCAAACGGTAAGGAAAACACATGCTCTCATGATATGCTAGGAAAATGTTTCTTAAAAAAAGGAAGAAACACTTGTGTCTTACTTGCACATTTTTCTTAAAAAAATAAATAAATAAATAAAAGTTTTAGGTACGTGGGAGGCAAAAAATCCAAATGTCAGGAGTTGAGTTTTGAAACTTTGCACTTAAAAAAATTTTAATGATGTAATAGGGTACTTTTAATAGGTATTCAGAGGCAAGAAGTAGGCAAATTTCCGTATTTTTTTGCCTTAGTTCTTTTTTGCCTAAACACCAAGCCATAGTTAGTGCACTGACCAAATCCAATGAGATCCAGTTTCCAAGTTATGAATTTTTATTGCTCCCCACTTACTGACCTGGCGATCATAATTGATTTGAGTTTCTTGCTCAATATCAGAGTCCAATTCGGGCACATCAGATAAATCTGAATCAGATTCTTCACTGTAGGAATCAGTGCCACCTTCTGCAGAAATACAGCCCAGAAGAAACAAGCAAAAATTCTGAGACTCTAAATAGCTAAAAGATTTAAAATATTTTCTTCTAGCAAAATAAATAAAATAACAACATAGTTTTCATGTAACAAAGATTTTTTTAAAATAGCTTTTTCTCTCTCATCTCTAAGTTCAATCCACTCCTCAACCCTTTCAGAAGCATTAACCGACTAGGACAACTTTTTCCCAACCCCATCATAGACCAACTAAACTCATTATACATTTCCATTAGATAGCAGAACTCTGGGTTTTAAACTGTGCTTGAAAAATATAAAAAGGGCAGGTTTTAACAAAGGAAACACTAGAGCCAAAAGAAATCCAACCACTTATTTCAGTAAAGATCCTTTTTAGCTTTTTAACATATCCACTAAGTGCTAGTAATTGCCATGATCAAAACTGCTCCAGAAAAACATTTACTCAAATAGCTTTTTGTTTTATTACCTGTTCCCTCCTGCTAACATTGCCAGTTATAAATAAAAAGAGACTACATCTTCCCTGAACTGAAACACACAGGCCCCAATTATGGACCATTCTATGAACCCCCTTCTGGAGGTTACTTTCATTCCAAAGGTTATCCTGTCATCCTGCAGCTTAATGAACAGATCTACTGCTTATTATGATCATCCAAGGGAGGCTGAAATGTATACTTTCAGGGTTACCTTCAAAGGTTAATTCTTCATGTAAACCTTGACACTTCCTTTCATTTGGGAAATCTGCTGATAGTCTTATGGAGGCTTCCTAATACATGATGATTCCCTTTTCTCTTGCTGCTTTAAATACTGTCTGCTTTTACCTTCTGCGTGGGTCTCCTGGGATTCATATTATTTGGTAAACTTTGAACATTATAGATTTGGCTTTTTCTTTCCCAGGTTTGGGAATTTTTCTACTGTTACATTGTTGAATATGTTCTTAGTTCTTTTCTTTCTCTCTTCTCCTTCTGACACGCCAATAATGCATGAGTTATTCCTCTTGGTAGGGTCCCATAAGTCTCTTATGGTATCTTTGCTCTTCTTCCCTTTCTTTTCGTTCCTCAGATTAGATGATTTCCAGTAATCTGTCTTTAGATTCTTTGGTTTGAAATATATTTCTCTGTCTCTTTACCTTCCTTGACTCTGTGTCGGTTTCTGTGCATTAGATAAGACAACTTCCTCTCCTAGGCATGTCAGACTGGCCTTATGTGGGAGTAGGATCTCACCAATCTGCCTGGCCAAAGACTTGAAGATGCCTCTCAAATCTTTGTGTTTGTCCAGACTGTGTTTATTTCTGGCAGCCCAGTGGAGCTTAGGATGGGCTATGTCCTGTCAGTACTACAAGAGTGGGAAGGTAGAAGCCAAACTCTCTAGATATAGCTGAAATGGTTAGGGTGTTGGTCTGTCTCAATTCCTTCTGTCTTTATATGGGTGTTTATTTCCCACTCTCTCTACACTAAGCCTGGTAGAGATCTGTGACAAATGCCTATGCTCATGTTCAAGCTGCACCCTCTGATCTTGGGGAGATAGGTCCCGGAAGTGGGCCCATTGTACACCTATCTGTTTTCTGTGGTCTAGGGCCACTTGGGAATGCAAAAACCCCAAGAGCTAGTTCACTAAGGAGAACGTCCCCTGGGTGGAAGCCATGGAAGGAGTGGCACTCAGTAGACGACCCAAATCCTTCCAGGAAGAATAGGTAGGCTTAGGTTCATCACTGGAGTGAGCCAGAGGAAAGGCTCTTGAGGTTGTGAGCTCTGGCTCTGAGTATTGGAAGGCCTTTTTTTCCTCCCTTATTAGCTCCTTCAGGCAAGTTCATTAGTTCATTTGAAGCCAGGCCACCAAGTAGCCACTAGAAATGTGTGCTCTAAGCCCCTTCCAGAGAGAAAATGAGAGCCGTATATTGCCACCCTTTCTTCATACTGCTCCAAGGGGCTGTAGTCCCTGCAAGTTTTTGCAGGCTCATTTAAGAGGCCTTTGTTCTGTGATCTAGGAAGACTTGAGAATGCCTAGTTCCTCCCAGAGCTTACAGGTTTAGGGTGGAGTCCTTTGTAAGGCAGCTGTAACAGTTGGGGCACTTGGTGTGTAATATAAACCATTTCTGGAGAAAAACAAGGAGCTATAGTCTTAAAGCCCCTTCTTTTCACTGCTTCTGGGGGATGAAGCCCTTGGAAGCATTCACATGCCCACATAAAACTGCCACTTTTTTCTGTATTCTAGATAGACTCCCATATACTTTTTCCCCTCTGTTCCTAGAGGTAGGAGGATTAGAATGTAGTCCCTGAATGGAAGCTGTGAAAGCTGGGGCACTTGATATGTGGACAAACTCCTTCTAGGGAGATTGGGTGTGGTGGCTCATGCCTGTAATTCTGGCACTCTGAGAGGCCAAGAAGGGAGTATTGCTTGAAGTCAGAAGTTTAAGACCAGCTTGAACAAGAGTGAGACCTCATCTCTACAGAGTGAGACCAGCTTGAACAAGAGTGAGACCTCATCTCTACAAAAAATAAAAAAATTATCTGGGTATGGTGGCATGCACAGGCAGTCCCAGCTATTCAGAACATTGAGGCAAGAAAATGGCTTGAACCCAGGAGCTATGATGATGCCACTGCACTCAAACTGAGGCAAATTAGTGAGACCTTGCCTCCAAAAACAAAAACAAAACCGAATTCCTTCCAGAGGTATTAGCATACCAGGATTTACCTCTGGGTGGGTGTGGGAGTAGCCTCAGGCTGAGCTGAAGTGTTTTGTCTACCCCTCTCACTCCTCAGCAAGTTGGTTAGAAGTCAGACCACCAAGTAGCCACTGGAAATGCATCATTAACCCTTTTTGGGGCGAGATGAGGCTGTGGTTTTTAGTCCTCTTCCCTGCACTGCTCCCAGGGGAAACACTTGAGTGCCTGTATCAAACTGCCATGTATGTCCAACCCCTTCCACTCCCAGAGGTGATAAATTAAAAACCAATCGGTGGTTGTAAACTTCAGTGTTAGGGTGCTAGGTGTGGGATCCAGACCCTTCTGTCCACAGGAAAAGCTGGGTGTTGGGATTTCCTTTCCTGATTGGACGGTGCAGGCACAGGGAGTGTGCCTCAGCTTTTCCTACCCACTTGACGTGGACGTCTCTTCAGTGGCCTGGGGGGAGTCTCTCATTGGCCTCTGTCTTTCTCCTAGAGGTAACTGATCCACAAATAGATGATTATTTGTTGCTCCATAGGTGGAGGGAGAGCCAGCAGCTTCCTATCCCTTCACTGCTGATGTCTTGCTCAATTTGCATTTGATATAAGCAGAATCCTTTGAAGAAATTTATTGAATGAACCCAGATTAGTCTCAAAAGTTTTTCCTGGGTGGCGCCTGTGGCTCAGTGAGTAGGGCGCCGGCCCCATATACTGAGGGTGGCAAGTTCGAACCTAGCCCCAGCCAAACTGCAACAGAAAAATAGCCAGGCATTGTGGTGGGCAACTGTAGTCCTAGCTACAATCGCCCAAGCCCAAGAGCTGGAGGTTGCTGTGAGCTGTGACACCACGGCTCTCTACCAAGGGCAACAAGTGAGACTCTGTCTCTAAAAAATAAAAAACAAAGTTTTTCCTTTTCTTTTAAAATAAATCTTTCAGAAATAATTTTTCAAAATTGCTTAAATTTTTTTCCTAGAGAATAGAGGTTAGAATGGTCTTAGAAATGTTTATTGAAAAATAACATGTTGAAAATTATCACTGGTTTTACCCTGTGGTGCAGTTTCCAGCATGCCATTGCTGACCCCTTCTGGAATAAACCTCCACTGGAAAACCGAGTGGTCAGCCCCTCCTGTGCTTAATACCCACTGAAAGTCATGGGACCAGCGGACGTTTGTGACATGTGCAGAATGACCCACATACTTTCTAAATTTGGCTCCTGAAAAGATATTTTTTAAACAGAAGGTTAGTTATAAAAAAAAAAAAAATTCATTGGTTAAAAAAATCACATTCCTATTGACAGGATAAAATCTTTAAATATATTAGAAAACAATTTTTAGCCTTACATATCACAGCAAATAAGCAGATACTCCAAAAGGCATCTCAATTATTTCAGTCTGGATTAAGCTAAAAGTAGATCTTAAAATTTAAGCCCTGGAGCTAAAGACACATTTGAACCTGTTCCAAATAATGCCTACTGCTTCACTAATTCTGAAAATAAATTATAAAGAATAAACATCTTACACACTCTTATTTAAACAGAAGATAAAATAGGCAGTCCTTGACAACGGAAAAACAAAAAATAGTTCTGTGGAAAGGGAAGTCAAATTACTGTTTGGGGTCATATGGACAGACTTGGGAGGTAATTTTTTTTTTACCCTTGAATTGGTTGCTTTACTTGGTAAGCACCATCCCCAGGTAGTGCAGTAGAGAGAGCTATTTGAAGTTGTACTTGTGGTTGAACTATTGTAGCAAAGTCTCCAGCATTTGCTCAGTACCAGCAGGGTCCATCTATATGGAGGCCTAGAAGAACCCCAAAGTCTATGGGAGCTTCCAGGAGGTAAATAAGCATCTTGTCCTCCCTTCTAAAATACTTCTCTTATGGTTTCTGGAAATGAAATCTCTTTCATGGGGGAGCTAACTTTCAACTATTACATGTTTAAAATTCAAATACCCCCTAGACAGGTAATTATTTACAACCAGGTAAGCCCTATTATATTAGGGCCTCCAAAAAGGTTAGGGGAATACTGCTGCTAAAGGGAAAGGAAGCACTGGTTCTCAAAAGCAGCCTTTCTATTTCAAAGAGTCACCTAAATCAGTTTTCATAATAAAATAAAACTCAGGGGTCCTCAAACTTTTTAAACAGAGGGCCAGTTCACTGACCCTCAGACTGTTTGAGGGCTGGACTATAGTTTAAAAAAAAAACTATGAACAAATTCCTATGCACACTGCACATATCTTATTTTGAAGTAAAAAACAAAATGGAGGTGGCATCTGTGGCACAAAGGAGTAAGGCACCGGCCCCATATACTGGAGGTTCAAACCCAGCCCCAGCCAAAAACTGCACAGAAAAAAAAAAAAAAAAAACAGGGACAAATACAAAAACAATATTTAAAACGAAAAAAAAAAAAAAAAAGGCACCCCCATCTGCAAAAAAAAAAGACCTCCTAACTTCAGAAAAAAAGGACCCCCTTAACCGCAAAAAAATGCCCTATTAACTGCAAAATAAAAAAAAAAAATAGACCTCCTAACTTCAAAAAAAAATAAATCCTAACTTGTTCTTACCTCGGTCCTCAGGCAGCAGCAGGCTCTGTACAGGCAAGCTCATGACTCCTCCGATCACGAGTCTCAGTCTTACCCAAGACTGAGAGGAGGAGTCGAGAGACAGAGAGAAGGAGGGGAGTTGGAGAGTGTGGCACACATTCCACACAAGTGTGCTGTGGTCCAGGATGGGTTGGATGCTAAGCAGGACAGGCAGCGAGGCAAAAACACCCAGCAGGCTGGATCAATGTCCTTGGCAGGCCAGATAAATGTCCTCAGCATGCTGCATGTGGCCCGCGGACTGTAGTTTGAGGACCTTTGGTCAAACTGATTCCAACTATGCTAAGTTGAAAATGCTGCTTAATGGGCGGTGCCTGTGGGTCAGTGGGTAGGGCGCCAGTCCCATATACTGAGGGTGGTGGGTTCAAACCCAGCCCTGGCCAAACTGCAAGAAAAAATAGCCGGGTGTTGTGGCGGGCGCCTGTAGTCTCAGCTACCTGGGAGGCCGAGGCAAGAGAATTGCCTAAGCCCAGGGGCTGGAGGTTGCTGTGAGCTGTGACATCACAACACTCTATCGAGGGTGACATAGTGAGACTCTTTCTCAAAAAAAAAAAGAAGAAGAAGAAAGAAAATGCTGCTTGATGATAACTCAGTAATGGGGAATGGTGAATAATCTCTCCACACTGCTACTGATCCAGAGTGCTGGGCTGTCCTCTACTGCCCTGAACTTTATATCCTCCTCACAGATTGATTAATCTCTTTTGGTAATGGTTTAAAAATATGACAATAAGTTGGTATAAAATGAATAGAATATGGCAGAAGTGAAGGTGACATCTGAGAGCAGGTTACGAGAGATACTGCTGACTCTCCCTTGCTCTCGTTCTGGGATCCCTGTATGCCATGTCATAGGACATTCAGGCTGTCTATGGAGAGGTACATGTGACCAGGAAAAGAGGTCTCCTGCCAGGAGCCACCAGTGAGCCATCTTGGAAATGAACCCTCTGGTCTCAGCCTAGCCCTCAGGTGACTGCAACCTCAAGAACTGAATCACCCACTTATGCTCCCTGGAAACCACGGACTCCCAGAAACCAGGAGATAATAAATGTCTGTGCGTTTAGGATGCTAGGTTTGGGGGTAATTTGTAATGCTATAGTTACATAGATAACTAGTATACCCTTTGTAGGCTGGAACTAGAACCCGACAAAGCATGAGTGCCATTAATATGCAGACTTCATTTCTGACCTTTTTCTGCCCTCTGCCCTGCTCACTTATTCTGCTCTAGGCACAGCGACCCCTTTGCCTTTCCTCAAGCATGCCAGGCACTCTCTGCCTCCAGGCCTTTGCAATTGCTATGCTCTCTGTCTGGAGTCCTCCCTCCCTGGATGTCTGACTGGCTGGACCCCTCATTTCCTTCAGGTTTCTAGTCAAATGAAGCCGTAACAGTGACCCCTTTATTTATAATAGAAACACCTGTCTGCCTCACCCCAGCACTCTCTGCTCCCACTATTTTGCTTTATTTTCTTCATAGCACTTCTCACCTGCCCATCGGATTTGTTTACACTCTCTTGTTATTAATTGTGTCCTCTCAAAAGCTCCAGGAGGACAAGGATTGTGCTTGTTTTACTCCGTGACATTTCTCCATCCTCTAGAATAGCACTTAACAAATATTTACTAAAGAAACGAAGGCCACATGTGTCTCTTCCAAGGCTTCCTTGGGACACTGAGTAACTTTGGAAGACTTGTTTGTTCTTTGCACTACAAGGAGGGCTGAGGCCTTGACCCGAAGCTCCTCCTACTGACTTTCTCCTTCCATGGCTCTAAATCCTCTCAACACGACTGCCAGATGCTTGTCTCCAGCCCTGAGCTCTCCCTGGAATCCTGGCAGCCCATGGGAGTGTCCGCTTGGATGTCTGACAGGCAGCTCCATCTTGTCACAGTTAAAACAGACTGAGGCCTTCCACTTCCCTTCTCACCCCATGAACACGTACGTACTCACACAGACAAAACCTCTTTAGTCATTTTCTTGGCTCGTAAATGGCACCACTGTTCACCCCATTATTCAAGCCCAAAGCTTAGAAGTTTCCTTGGTAGCTTCCTTTTCCTTTATTCCCCTGTCCAGTCTATCTGTAAGACTTTCAGCTTTACCTTAAAATGGCTTTCTAAACCCAACCGCTACCTTTGCATCTGTTCCTTTACCTAAGCCACCTCATCTCTTACCTGGAAGCCTCCCCTTTCCTAATTCATTCCATGTGATACCAAAGTGGTCTTTAAAAAACAAATTGGTCATGTCGCTGTCTCCACCTAAAACTCTCAATAGTTTTTCATTCTTATTAGAAGACAACCCTAATTTCTAGGAGTGCCTACAAGGCCCTTCACGATATGGCCCTGTCATCCCTCTCCGCCGTCATGATACACAATTCTCCTGACATGCATCTGCGTTAGCCACACTGGCCTTCCTGTCCCTGCATTGTGTCGAGCTCACCCAAGCTGTATTGAAGGCCAGCAATGTCTTTTTTAAAGTCCAAGGTTTCCACGACTCAAGTCTTGTAATATCAGGACACCCGTCAAGGGAGGTAGCCACCCAAGGACAGTGTGGAAAGGACTGGCGGAACAGAGCACACCGTTATTAATTGTGCAGATATGGAGCACACCAGTGCAATACGGAGGTCCTTAGCCGCTGAGCCTCCCCTTGGGGCAGGATTGAGTGCAGGGGGATTACGACACGGCCAGCGTCGCAGAGCAAGGCTTTGGATTTTACCTCATGTCAGTGTCTGTGAGGTGATGGTCAAACAGGAGGTAGTTTAAATGGCATCAGAGAAGGCTGCCAGCATTGATCCTAATTATTTTAAGATGTGAAAACTGTCCAAATGAGGAAAACAAATTGGTTTGGCTATGTAAAAATACTATCAAGTGTGGTCATTTTCCTTAACTGCAGAATACAGGTCTGATTACTGTGTAACCAAATATTATAAACGTATAAATGCAAATGTGTCAAATTAACTTGGTGGTGAGTTTTTGAAATCACGGTGAAAACACAACTGTGTTTGCTTGTGGTCATCAGGCTGCTTAAGGTTCAAAGCCTGGGGGAGGATTTACCGCTGGTACTCCAGGTTATAGACAGGCATGTTCCACCCACTGTTGTTATTCCCATCAACAATTTCCACACTCTTTTATTAATTTCACCACCAGTAGTTTTGGCACAAAAAGGACACAAATGCCTGAATGTCTCTGAGGCAAATTATAAGATTTATAGCCACTTGTCATGAGAAATAGAACAGCAGGTTTGATATGAGACATGGATAGCGGGCAGGTTGGTGAGATGGGTGCTACTCTCCCCACGCTGTCCCTCTGGCTGCCACCTCTCCTCATTCACACAGACACCCTCCACATGCTGTCACCCACGGGTGGTTTTTCACAAAAGGTTGGCTTACTTTGACAGATAGCACACTATTCACACTCCTCTATATTCTAATAATAGATGCACATTTCCATTGCGATTTTCTAGACCCAAGCCCACCTTACAAGTCTTGAGGCTACATAGGAGGTATTAACTCTCACTGCGTTAAGTTCATTTCCAAGTTCTAACACTGGAGACCAATAGTACTGCTCCTGACCCAATGATGCATCTTCTGAATTCCCAGATACCTTCTTGGGGCAAGTTCACCACTCAATCTATTAAGATACGCCCTATTACTTAAAAGACCCATTAGTTAAGAGAGAAAAAAGTTTGAATTGGGCACGTTGAGGTAATTTTGTGCCTTGAGCATTTTAAGCTGATGGCCATTTTGTCAAGTCTAAGTGATGATGTTTTTGCTATGCACTTTATGTTTCATTTTGCACCATAATCGTCACTGCCTCAAAATGGCTGGTTAGCTGAAAATGACTTTCTGATTACATTTTTCAATCCCTTTCCTTGCTTAATTTAAAAATTTTTCAAGTGAAAGGGTTTTCAGGCAGCGGCACGTCCCTGCCAATTACTTTTCTGAGATCAGATTTTCGGGGCCCAGTTGAGGAGTCTCAGAAGAGCCTGTGTATGGGCTTTGCCTAAACTTGCAAAGAAAGGAGAGGACTGTGTCATTACATAGCTAATTCATCACATTCTGCAAAGCCCAAAGGTGTCACATAATTGAAACCACGCAGTTCTAACAGTAAAATAAAACAACAGTAAATGATGTATAAGCAGGATTGAATCAAACTTCTCTCTCAACAATTTCACCAGTTATGCAAAATTAGAGCTTTTAGGAGTTCACATACTGGATTAGCACCTGAACACTGTCAGATTTTAATTACGTCTGAAAGGATTTGCTTTGCTTTCCCATATATAAGCACAGATGGGTGCAAAGCATAAAAGAATTCTAGTTACAACATTTTAATATATATAATTTAAAGTATAAATATTTATTTACAAAATATATAAATAAAATACAACTTGTTTGAAATGTGAAATAGGCTTATAAGTAAAAAATGGTAATAACTTTTTTTTTATTTAATTTTTTTTTTCTGTAGAGACAGAGTCTCACTTTATCACCCTCAGTAGAGTGCCATGGCATCACCCAGCTCACAACAACCTCCTACTCCTGGGCTCAGGTGATTCTCTTGCCTCAGCCTACCAAGTAGCTGGGACTACAGGCACCTGCCACAACGCCTGGCTACTTTTTTGTTGTTGTTGCAATTTGGCCAGGGCCGGGTCTGAACCTGCCACCCTTGGTATATGGGGCTGGTGCCCTACCCACTGAGCCATAGGCACTCCCCAAAGGGTAATAACTTTATTGGTAAGTTCTGACTTAAATTTGAAAAGCATATACCTTAGAATGTCAAGAGGAGAAGATATCAACAACACGTTCTAGTTAAAATTGATGAAGAGTGAATATATACAAGATAAAATGAAGAGTCTGCTGGAATACACACCAGGAAAATAAACCTTAGTTGCATAGTACTACATATACAGTCTTGAGTAAATCTTTATGCAATGGAACATCTCTTTGGCCTTACCTTTCTTGAGACAAGGAAATTTGAACAATTTAACCAGTCCAAAATCATCTCCAGTCGCCAGCACTGAGCTGTTATAATTTGCATCCACTGAGTTGACATCAGTAACCTCAGTGTATTTGGGCCAAATTCCACTCACTTCAGGGCCTTTCACACAGGTCCAGGAGGCCCAGGGAATCCCTTTGATTTCTTCTTTACTTGTTAAAGACTTCCCCGCTGAAAGTAGTGCATGAATACATTTAAATAAAAAGTATATTCTAAATTACCTTATTCATTTTTGTTTTATAAAGGTATAAAACCGTTGCTTTTTAAAAACTTCTATAAATCAAGGAAACTACAGATTCTAATCTCTTTATCTTGGTATTGATGTTGGGGGCAGAGTTTAAAGAAAGCACACACTCAAAACTCAGAAGGAAAGCAGAAAGAAAATGATTATTAAATACTTGGGTGACAGATACCCTACACCCTGTGCATGTGACTGAATTTCACATGTACCCCATAGATGCACACAGATATGTTTATCCAAAAAAGTGAAAAAAGAACATTATTATTATAATAAATATAATATCTCAAACTACTATTTACCACATCTTAGTTATTTAGATACAGGTGATAGTATGCTTTGTATTATTGATGAAAATTACAAGCCATCACATTTAGTGACCAACACTTTGCCAGGTTTAAAAGAACTTTGACTTCTGTGTCTTCATGCCTATAATCCTAGCACCCTGGGAGGCTGAGGCTGGTGGGTTGTTTGAGCTCAGAAGTTCAAGGTCAGCCTGAGGAAGAGCAAGCCCTTACCTCTACTAAATATAGACAAACTAGGCAGGCATTGTGGCGGACGCCTGCAGTCCCAGGTACTCAGGAAGCTGAGGCGAGGGGATGACTCAAACCCAGGAGTTTAAGGCTGCTGTGTAAGGCTGCTGTGAGCTATGATGCCACAGCACTCTGCCCAGAGTAACAGAGTGAGAGTCTGTCAAAAATAAATAAATGAATAAATAAATAAATAAAAACAAAAAAACTTTGACTGAGTTCATTTGGAACTTCTATTTTTTGAAATTTAAGGATGCCTAGAGGTGATAGTTTTAAAAATGCAGGCTCACTAAATTAATAAAAAAAATGGATTTTATTATTTAAATGTACTAGTTTTAGACACTAAAAATCTACAGGATTGTGGAGAAAACAGTCCCAACAGTTGTGCTTGGTACGTCTCCCAGTTTCCAACCAGCAGAAGGTCAGGGATGTCCCTGGAGAAGCACACACAGGTGGGAACAGAAACAAGAACAAAATGTTTGGGGGGAGATCTAGCTGCACACAACGCTAAAATTCAAAATTAAGATAATTAACCATCCTACTGGATTCTTTATTTGAAAATGTTTGAGAAGGAGAGTATCTGTGAGAATAGAGGGCCTTGTACATGACTGGTGCCTTGTCAAACTGGCACTCAAAAATTTTGTACTGTATTCCAGTAGTATATAAAAAAATTCGTTAGAAGACCATAGAATCGAGGGATTTATGACCCTTTGGCCCAGGACACAGAATATGTTCCCACAATAAACACCTTGATTCTATGGTCTTTCTAATAAATTTATATGCACTACTGTATTAACAGTCCAGAATTTTTGAGTGGCAGTTTGACAAGGCACCAGTCATGTATGTATAAGGGCATTTAATCTCACAGATTCTTTATTTGGAAATATATTCTCTCTTGGAGAATAAAGTCAAAGGAAGTGACTCAGAAAATTCCACCTGTACATAGATTTTTAGAGCTGCTTTATCTGGAACAGCAGAGAAATTGGAAATAAGCCTGAGTGCTCAATGATAGCAGCGTGTTAAAGTAAATAATGGTATCAGCACTGAACAGGATGTTATTTTGTTACTGCAAATGGAAAAATACACATAAAACATCAAGGGAAGAAAATAGACACAAAGAAATATGTACCTAGTAATGGTAAACTGATGAATTTGATAGGGCAGAGTTTCATTCATGACATTCATTTCAGTATTACAAACTAAATGTTACTAAATGAGTATGTGAATTAAAAATAAAATCCTAAGCTGTCTGCTAACTCCCCCAACCTCTCTTGGCCAAGCGGACCCCAGAAGTACCTTCAAATTGAGTTCTTATCAGCAGCTAGGGCGCTGGCCACATACACCGGGGCTGGTGGGTTCGAACCCAGCCTGGGGCCTTCCAAACAACTATGACAACAACAACAACAAACAAGAAAAATAGCCGGGCACTGTGGTGGGCACCTGTAGTCCTAGCGACTTTAGGAGGCTGAGGCAAGAGAATTGCTTAAGCCCAAGAGTTGGAGGTTGCTGTGAGCTGTGACGCCACGGCACTCTACCCAGGGCAACATAGTGAGACTCTGTCTCTTAAAAAAACAAACAAACAAACCGAGTTCTTAGCTATGAAGGGATAGGGGAGAGAAAGTACAGTTATAGGCATATGATTTCCCTTCATAAATATTCATGAGTTCTCTTATACTTTGTTGACCACAAACTCTTATGTATATTTGACCACCTTGCTTGATATTAAATCTTGTTCCCTATTGTCTCTGTTTTAAAGCATGTGTGCTTGGCTCCTGGCGGGGGCTCTGTTGGAATGGCTGCCCAATGGCCTGGTACCTTTACAAGAAGTAAAGCTTCCTTTCTCCAAAGTACAAAAACCTTATTAATTTTTTTAAGTTAATAAGTATTATGTAAGTCAGAATAATGTCATACAAAAATTATCTTGGAGTCACAAATAAAACTTATGTTTTTAAATCCCAATGAGCTCATTTTACCAAATAATCATATACTAAGGGTTTCTAATCATGAAGAACACAGATTTGGGACTAAACCAAGCATAATAAACGCAGGCTATGATCCTCAAACGTTTGAGGATTCATATCCTGAAATATTGTCTTGAGGTTCTGAACTGATCCCAGAGGAGGTTTCTAATTTTTCCTGGACCATCTTTTCTAAAGTTTAAATAGACTATTCTCCTTTGGGATTCTGACATTAACCAGCTGTAGCCAACCCCTCCTTGGTATCTGTTACGATGGGAGTGTTAGCTCCTCACAAGCTAAAACCCACAGAGTACACCTCTGGTTCATTTTCATTCATTTGTCTCCTTGCTGCAGAACTGTGTGTGCAAGGCACTAACAAGTTTTAAGACTATTTTGCCTGACCACATTTATTTATTCAACCCCTTTAGGGATGTATTGCTCATGAACAATGAGCAAGGCAAACAGCAGGAAGAAAGAGTGAGTAGCAGGATAAAGCAAAGGACTTGGATAATGAACTAAACATTTGGGTCATGAACCTCCAAATACTTGAAAGTTGGTTGTACAACTATTTCAGCTTTTCTCTACTTAAAAAAAATTATAAAATATTTTGAGCATTCACAAAGTTATAGAGGTTATTATAATAAACATGTATGTTCACTACTCAGCTTCAATAAATCTCAACATGTTGTCTTTATGACAGCAGAATTTTATTTTATTTTTATTTTTTATTTTTTTGAGACAGAACCTCAAGCTGTCACCCTGGATAGAGTGCTGTGACATCACAGCTCACAGCAACCTCAAATTCCTGGGCTCAAGCGAGTCTCCTGCCTCCACCTCCCAAGTAGCTGGGACTGCAGGCGCCCGCCACAACGCCTGGCCATTTTTTGGTTGCAGCCATCATTGTTGTTTGGCGGGCCCTGGCTGGATTCGAACCCGCCAGCTCAGGTGTACGTGGCTGGCGCCTTAGCCCACTGAGCCACAGGCGCCGAGCCAGGACAGCAGAATTTTAAAGAAAATCTTACAGGTAGTTAAAATCCATTGGGTAATTCTTCCCAATCTCATTTCTCTCTTCTTTCTTAGAAGTTATCAATACCCTGTTTATCATTCTCATGCATTTTAAAAATATTTACTACATATGTATATGGTCATAAATAACATATAGAATTTGTTTTCATACCGTATAATTTTATATAGATGTACACTGTACATGTTGAACATGTTGTACAAATTTCTTCTATTTGTTCAGCATTACCTTTTTAAGGTTTATCCATATTGACCTATGGACGCCAGTTTAATTTCTTTTGAGGTCCGTTAGAGTGACTTCATGTGACTGTCCCACCTTTAATTTAATCACTCCCTTCACACTGGTACACGTTTAGGTATTATGTCTAGTTTTTGGCCATTACAAACACTGCTACCACGAACACCGTGTGCCTGTGCCTCTGTGTGTGCTCCCACCAGCGGTGTATGTGGTCTCCATTTTCTCTCTTCTTGCCAATGAATTTTCTTGATAATCTAATTAGTGTGAAATTATATTCCCTGTTTTAATCATCACCTCCCTGATTCCTAGGTTCATATATTTAGTGGTCATTTGAAATTTGCCCACTTTTCTAGTATTTTTTTCATTTATCCATAGGCATTCTTTATATATTCTGCACATAAAGCTTTTGTCCTTCGTAACAATGGTAAGGATTGATAACTTGCCTATGCCTTGTCTTTAAATTTTAATTGTGAGTTCTTGTGTAGTAATTTTTGATTTGAATGTGTTCTATTTCATTAACCTCTATTTTTTTTTGAGGGTTTGTGACTTAAGGATCTTATTTCAGAAAACATTCTTTGCCTTGCTGTCATAGGACATTCTCCTACATTTTCTTCATGTGGTTCAAAGTTTTGCTTTCCACAGTCATCTCGTGTCTGCACACGACTTACACGGCATTTTGTAGAACAGTCGTTCTCCTGCACCATCATTAGTTTGCAAGTATTTACTATCCAAGGACCAGTCAATGTGCGTAATAAAACTAAGGGACTTGCTGCATTCTCCAATTTTCTTATACCGCTGGGCAACAGCGTAGACATCTACTAGGCTATCGTTGGATCCCACTGCAAGGTAAGAACCATCTGGAGAAAATTTCATTTCATGAATGACTTCTTTTCGATCTTTGATGTGAACCACTTCGGTCATATCTCTACAGGAATAAAAGGCAAAATGATAAGCAGCAACTCTAGAAATGGAAAAAACAAGCCAGGTTTTAAAATATATATGTCAGGGTAAAGAAGTCTTTTGAAAGGGAGCAAAACCTATAGGAACTAAAGGATTAACTTTCAAGAAAATACATAAAACAGTATTATTTAAAATGTATGGTCAGTTTAGGGAAATAAACATTTTAAATAATACTTTGAGTTTCCAAAGTAAATAAAAAGAAAAATTAATGAAATGCCTATTTGTGATAAAGAGAGGTACAAATGTACAATGTGACAGAAAGAAATAAAACCTAATGTTTATAGATCAGTAGGGTGATGATAGTCTATAATCATCTATCGTATATATGCTACAATATATATATGATCCAAGTAGCTGGGAGAGAATGATTTGAAATTCCAGCATAACAAAAGAAACACTGAAGGCGATGGACATCCTAATTATACCGATTTGATCGTTACAAATTATATAAGTGTATTAAACTATCACATGTACCCCCAAATGTACATTACTTATCAATAAAAAGATTTTTAATGAAGAAATGAACATTTGTTTCCAGGTTCAACTATACATTATTTTTCCCTAAAATTTTTGTTAAAAATTTTGGGTTTATAAAACTGTTTTCAAAATATGCCATGGAGAAGGTAAAATATATCAAGGTCAGCATAAAAACAAACCCTCCTTTTTATACTTTAAGAATGAGAAACTGGGACAGTTAAGCTTAACACTTATTATTATTGTTGTAAAAGAGAAAGTAAACAAAGCAGAAGAAAATTACCTTTTTAAATGTTAAAATGTTAAGTCATCATTTAACTTTCACTAGGAAAGGTCATTCCTGAATGGCTGGATCAGTGGAACATTGTGTATCCTTTCTGATCAGATTCCTTTAAGAATAATTGCTCACATTTGAAAGCTCACTGAGGTGCTGTTTATTTTTTCTATAACTATGCAACAGGGTTATGACTAGCAGGTCCCATGAGCAAGTAAATATGGTGTCATCAGCTTCAAAACAAACTGTATGCATAAATAATGCCAAATATTTGCTTCCACATAAAAATCCCTCATGCTTGTTACCATTTATTCATAGCATTATAGTGTACTATGTAACGTCATAAAATAGGTATGTGGGGATTTTTTTTTTGGCTTGGGAAATCTATCAAAAAGGATATCTGATAATTAGCCATCTTTTCACACATCACTAAGTAGAGAAAGAAAATGTTGCCCACCAACTCAGTTATGAATTATGTGTGGCTGGTAATGAGAATTTTGTGTAATAAACTGTGCCAAAAACATTCTTTAAGCTATATTGTAGTATTTAACTGCAAAACATGCAGTATTTAATTGATGGCTGCCTTTCTTTTTTATAACCACAGAACGTGTGAGCTGAGAGAACAACTAATGCATTCAGAGGAATTACAAGGGTGGGTACTAATTTTTGTCCAGTAAAAATAACATAGGCTGTTAGTAAATAGGAAATATTCCATTTTAGTATCAGTTATGGGTGGAAGAAATCTTTCACTCAAGCTCACCTCTAAACACCGGGTGCTGTTGGACGTAGCTTTATTCATTCTTCCTCTTTTCTTGGCTTACTACAAAGCCCACAACCTCTTATCCGAAACCCCTGGGATCAGATGTGCTTGGGAATTCATTATTCATTAGATTTTAGAAAGCCGTACATACAGTATACTATGTAACATCCCCAGTGGGGGCTGGGGTGGCACCCTGTATTAAACACAGTATTTCTACAGCAAATCACGTGACACATGATTATTCCTACTAAGAGATTAAAACACTATAAACAGCCTCACATCAGTTCTTTGGGTTAGGCTGTGATCCCAAATTAGTTACCAAAGAACTTTGGATTTGCAGAGTGTTTTGGAATTTGAGATTACAGATAGGGGATCACGGATCTACAGTATTCCTATTTGAAAGAATAAAAGAATTTTTCCTAAGGTGCTGCCCTGTATTTTGACTAGAAGAATCTTAACTTTTAACAAAGAGCATTTCTAGGCTATAGAAATGCTCATGCCTATAGTCCCAGAACTCTGGGAGAACAAAGGCAGGTGGATTGCTCAAGCTCAGGAGTCTGAGACCAGCCTGAGCAAGAGCCAGACCCCCATCTCTACTAAAAATAGAAAAACTAGCCAGGCATGTGGCAGGCACCTGTAGTCCCAGCTACTATGGAGGCTGAGGCAGGAGGATCTCTTGAGTCCAAGAGTTTGAGGTTGCTGTGGGCTATGATGCCACATCACTTCATACAGGGCGACAGAGTGAGACTCTATCTCACTCTGATAAAATAAAATAAAATAAAGTAAAATAAAAAGAACATTTCTAAATACTGATTTCAGTATTGGTACATGCCTGACTCGGAGAACAATGAAAGAGCCATCTTTCATGCCCAGGGCCAGCTGAGATCCATCCGGGCTAAAAGCGACACTGCGAACTGCTTCCTCCATGTTACAGCGGGCAATCAAGGCGTGGTCAGCCAGGCTCCACAGCCTAGACACAAGAACAAAGCAAAACACAAAACCAGCTTCTTGTAGTCATCAGCCAGCCCAAGGCAGGAAGGCCTGCTCACCACAGCGGTACTAACAGGACAAGACATAGTCACTGCACACCAATGTCCTTCATTGGGGCCTGTCAGGAAATCCAGAAAGGTCTTGGGTCATTTTCATCATTTGAAAACATCCAGTAAGAAATATAAAATCAAGTAACATTCCCAAAGACTTTGAAATTCATAGAATAAGGAAAATTCAAACACTACTTCACGCCAAATCTTTTCTCTTCGGAAACTAAATATTGTCTTTTACTTATACCAATGGTGGTTAATTGAACTTATAAAAAATATTATTAGATGCTATTATTGTTAGTTTTTAAAGAAAAATCGGTGCCCTTCCAGCAACAGTTACATAATCACACACAGATTGAAGGACGTATTACATATTTGGCTTCCTTGGAAAGAAAATGTATCTGAGACAGAAAAGAGTGAGTGAGTGACACCCCTCCCCAGGACGGTTCCATAGTTGGCTGTACAGAGCCACGTGCTGTCGCTCTCACAAGCTCCTGGGCACCCCATTGGGGACAGGTCTGCTGTTAGGGGGGCAGACACTTCACAGTGCTTCTGGCCTGGGAAAAAGCTGAGCAAGTGGCAAGTGCAGGAAACGGGGAGCTTTCAGCAGGGTAGGCTGTGTGTGTTCCCAGCTCCAGAAACACCTAATCCAGGTACTGAACCAAGGGAACCCAAACACTTGAAAACATGGGTTAGTAGCAATTGTTGTATCTGGCCTCTATCTGTTAGTGTGTTTATCAAGACAGACTTCTATTAACACACTAACAACGTCTGTAGGGGCACCTTCCGCTTACAGTTCTGTGTCGGAAAGGCAAGAACATGTGACGTGTGGCAGTTTCCAGCAATGCATTCAGCCATCAGGAGGGATGGGACGCCCCTTCATGTGAACAGTTTACAGTTCCCTAAGGCAGCCTGTGCTGTTTGGCCTAAAGCTGAATATTCTCTTAATACCTCATTTATTATTCATAACCTCATGCTGTTTTTAGCCTTGTACTATTTTAAGCAATGTAAGCTTTGCATTACCAGCAAAGAAACCACTACTCCTCAGTTAACTGTGCTATCCCTATGAAGTCACTAAGCTAATCTTTGCAAGAAATGAAGATTTTAACCTTTCTTCAATTTTAATACTTAAATAAGACAGATTTTGGCCCTCAAGGCTCCTGGTGGATGTTTGCTCTGTCACCCACATTGAAGTATAGTGGCACGATCACAGCTCACTGCAAACTTGAATTCTTGGGCTCAAATGCTCCTCCTGCCTCAACCTCCCAACTAGCTGGTGCTACAGGTGACTATTTGTAGGACAAGCTCATTTTTAATTTTTTTTTTTAAAGATGGGATCTTGCTACATTACACAGGCTTAAACTCCTAGCGTCAAGCCATCCTCCTTTCTCAGCCTTCCAAAATGTTGGATTACAGGCATGAGCCACTGAGCTGGGCCTCAACACAGTTCTTGATATACAAAAGCTGGAGGGGTTTCTCTTTTTTTCTTCTTTCTGTATCAAAAAGTATCACCTTGTCACGTTGGGTAGAGTATCACCCACAAAGTATCACCTTGTTACCCTGGGTAAAGTGTCATGGCACAGCAACCCTAAACTCTGTGGCACAGCAACCTCAAACTCTTGGGCTCAAGTGATCCTCTTGCCTCAGCCTCCTGAGTAGCTGGGGACTACAAGGGCCCACCACAACGCCCACCTATTTGTAGAGATGGGGGTCTCACTCTTGCACAAGCTGGTCTTGAATTCCTGAGCTCAGGCAATCCACCAGCCTCAGCCTTCCGGCGTGCTAGGATTACAGGTGTGAGCTGCCACGCCTGGCCCTAGTTGGGGGTTTTCTTGAAATCACTTCTTTCTGGATGGGCATGAATCAAATTTCACAGGTGTCTGAATAACTTGGTGGCATTGTTTTGACTGCTCTGAGAAAGCTCAGAGTAAAGGAAGGAAAAGGAAGAAACATAAGCCAAATTAACACTTCTGTTGTATAAGGACACAATGTGTTTCTCACTGATTTTTTTTTTTTCCAACTTGATGAGGTTTCTGTGCTCGGTAGAGACTAAAAAATAGAAAAATGAAAATAATTTTTAATTATTTTGAGCCTTAAAGGAATGTAGTTATGAGGCCTGAGTTACAAGGCAGGTAGCTATAGCTTAGGAAGCTATAACCTTTGTTTTTCTAATCATAGATTGGCCTTTTTCCTAACCTGCATTGTTTTGTAAAATGTTGTAATTAACTAAAGACTCCAAGGAAGACCATCATGTCCCTCTCCATTGTTAATCTTCTTTATAAATTAAACCTTCCTCTTACTTTTCTCACACAAAAATTTCACGGTTATCACATTGTCTTAAGATGGGATGTTTAACACATTTTTAAACTGGAAAGGAAAACAAGCTATATGGAAAAGAAAACAAACTGTGACTACTTAAATTGTTATAACTCATAAACCAGCCTTCATAGACAATGTTATGGTCCTACTAAATTTCTTTCTCTGCCTATATAAGCAAGAACTTAATTTTTAACTTCAGAGCACTGACCCCATTCCTTTGGAGTCTGTGTTACCCAAATGGCCGTTCTCAGCTTTATGCTTGAACAAACTCTAAAACTGGATCCTGATCCTTTTGCTCTTTTCAGGTTGACAAGGGGGAAAGAGCAGTGACCTTCAATGTAGTTTACAATGTTCCATTTTAGTTATGAAAACCAGAAGCAGTAACCACTCCATCTGCTGAGTGGCTGCCTCTCACTCACTCACCCTGGTCTGCTGTGTACACTCTAAGCTCAGTAATAAACACTAAAGCACTGAAGTTGGTGTTCATAGTCCTCATCTCGAATTTTTAGATCACATGTTCATTTCTTCAACAGTCACAAGACCACTGGAAGCATATTGATTCTGCTCATTTTACCCAATGTAGCGCTCTCAGAGAACAAATGATCCATAGCAAGAAACTGCGAGGCCCTAATAAAATTTGCCCCTTTCTCAGGTGCTGTCACTCCTCTGTGGTAACAATGTTCTACATTTCATCTGAGGAGTTACAAAGAATCATTTATGAATGTGCGAAAGACAATTTTAAAACATTAGAATTTAAGTTCTAATGATGATGAATGAGAAAGTCTCTAAATTGTGAAATTACTACATAGCCCTCTGCAGAGGACCAGAGGTACCAGGGGGCAATATGGTTCCATCGCAGATGTGTTGGGGACCTAAACCCTTTCCCCTCCTTCTTCCCTAGAATAAAAGGCCTACCTGGCCCTGCCCCAAGAGTTCTGCTAGAAAGGCCCTAGCCGGCCAGAACTTTCCAGCAAGCTGTGGAATCTTCCTCTCCCTACCCCCAGTATAAAAATAAGCCTCCAACCACCTTCAGTGCAGACGCCATCTTTGCCCAAGCGGGTCTCTGTCCCCTTTTGTTAAACTTGGCCTCTCCCACCGCCCAACCCTTTTCAAAATGAGTGAGCCTAACCAGTATTCTGAGCTAGAAAGGGAACTGGAAGCCAGCCTAGCCAGTATTCCTGTACTTTCACTTCCAAAAACATTTTCGTTATTTGAGATGGAGCCAAGAAAGACAGTAACAGAAAAATGCTAAGAAACTGACTTGTTGAGCTCAGTGTCTTCACATTTCATTTGGAAACCGTGCAGTTCTGTTCTGTCCTTTATCTTTCTCTTAATTAATAGCTGGGCGTGGTGGCTCATACCTGTAATCCTAGCACTCTGGGAGGCCAAGGCCAGTGGATTGCTTGAGATCAGGAGTTCCAGACCAGCCTGAGCAAGAGTGAGACCCCCATCTCTAAAAATAGCCGGGCATTGTGGCAGGTGCCTATAGACCCAGCTACCTGGGAGGCTGAGGCAAGAGGATTGCTTGTGCCCAAGTGTTTGAGTTTATTGTGAGCTATATGATGCCACAGTACTCCTCTACCCAGGGGGACAAAATGAGACTCTGTCTCAAAAAAAAAAAAAAGAAAGAAAGAAAGAAAAAGAAAAGAAAAGAAAAAAAGCACATTTGGACAAAAGAAATCTATCTCCAGGAAGTCGGTGATGGTGGGGTGGTGGCTGCTGCTGGGGTCTCACCTGACTGAGCGGTCGTCGCTGCCCGTCACAGCCAGCGGCTTCTTGGGGTGCAGGGCCAGTGCCCAGAGCTCCCCCTCGCAGTGGCCCTGCAGGATCAACATTGGCTTATCCCGCTCGCGAACGATCACTTCAAATATCTCGCTGTCCTGGGTCCCTGCTAGGAGGCGGTCTGCTTTCCAGCACACACTCCGGACGGAGAGGCCTAACAAAAGTCCATAAGCATAATAAAAGCACATCCTCACACCATTCTCAAATAAGAGGAAAAATGCCTGATGCAAATACCGTCTCACCAGGACGGCATCCAACACTTCTTAAAGGCTGGAGGTGGAGAATCAGGTCTACCCCCAAATCAGTGTTATCCCCTTACTCAGGCTGGACGTTCCCCCACAATCGAGTCTGTGAAACAGGGACTGCTTCTTCTTGTCTGACTGAAGATAACTGTGTATTTTTGCAGTAGGGTATATTTTAAATACTACATCTTAAAATAAAGAGGAGAAATCAGTCTTTATGAAAACACAGCCTTCTTTGAAATAATTTCTTTCTGATTTGCTATGAAAAAGTAATCAGCTCAATCTTTAGGATGCTACGTGTTAAAATTATATGTAAGTGATACTACAGAACAGTTAATTATCATATTAGGCAAGTTTGATCAGAACCTAGACTCGTTCTACTAGATAAACAGATGTACTGTGTCCCAGAAATATGCAAATAATTCTAGTTTCAGTCTCAAAATACCATCAAACATTTGTCAATGAGGATGCTATTCTTCCCCAACTTGACTTTTGGAATCTTGTCTAAAGCACAGCACTCCTTTGAAGTCTAAACTTTTATTTGTGTAGTAACATTTCATTCCTCCAGCGCAGATCCTGGGCTTATGTGCCCGAATCATCATCTCTCGAACTTCTTAACGTTTCTTACTGGGTTAAGTATTTACTTACATGATAAATGTCCTCATATCTACAATAGAAATACAGAAGCAATCCCACTTTCTTTACTACCTTAAAACAAGGTGAGGATCTGATAAGCTTTGAGCGCTGAGATCTGCCTCCCCAGAAGTCTGGGAACCCAGACTCTGCCCCAGCTCTCAGCCTGGCTGGAGACACAGGCGGAAGAGTCTCTTCCTCTCTGGGGACCAGTTTTCCTCCCCTTAAAAGGTAGACTGTAATTATGGAGACATATAATTTATCCAAATTGGAATCCCTGTAAAAACAAAAGAGGGCTCTAAAAAATATTTAAGTTTGCATAAACCTCTAAAGTATTTTTTGAACTATAAAGTAGTCTTACCATATTGACAGATCTATTGGTTCGGCACCTATAACTCAGTGGTTAGGGCACTGGTCACATACACTGGGGCCTGTGGGTTTGAACCCAGTCCAGGCCCACCAAACAACAATGACAACTACAACCAAAGAGCAGCTGGATATCGTGGTGAGGGCCTGTAGTCCCAGCTACTTGGGAGGCTGAGACAAGAGAATTGCTTAAGCCCAATAGTTTGAGGTTGCTGTGAGCTGTGACACCATAGCACTCTACTGAGGGTGACATAGAAAGACTGTGTCTCAAAAAAAAAAATCTATTAAATATAGTTCTATCAAAAATATTTTCCAATACAAAATTCTAAGAATACTTTATTGCAAAATGGAAAATCTAGGACAAAGGGATGAACACAGGTGGAGCACAGAGGGTTTTTAGGGCACTGGAACTATTCTGCAGGATTGTAGGGGTGGATACACATCATCATACATTTGTCAAAGCCAATGGAACACACAACACTAAGAGTGAACCCTAATGTGACCATGTGTCAATGCAGGTTCATCCGTCGTGACGTATGTCCCACTCTGGTGGGGGACAGAGACAGTAGGGGAAGCCACAAACACGTGGGGGGAGGGAGAATATGAGACATCTCTATACTATCTGCTCAATTTTGCTCTGAACCTAAAACCATTTTTAAAACTGAAGTCTACTTAAAAAAACTCCAGGACAAATGCTAAGGCAACTAGGATGCTTGGACAGCTGAAGGGGTAGTTTGGGGTACATGGACACCCTAACTGTAATCCTCTCAATCACCTCATGGTGGTCTTGAAAGAATCAAATGAGAAAAAGCATTTAAGAGGAAGGTATCTGTTTTTAAGGTACAAGGCGGTATTTCCACAAGACTCCTTGCTCTGAATTCCTTACGCGTTGTGAAATGGAAGGAGAAAGCACAACGGCAGATGTATTATTCCCGTCAGGAGTGGGGACTCCTTGGCAACAGGAGTTTAGGGTCAATCGCTCACCGTCCTCCAGTGCCAACATCAGGATGGGCTGGGCGGTGCCTGTGGCTCAGGGGATAGGGCACCAGCCCCACATACTGAGGGTGGCAGGTTCGAACCCGGCCCCGGCCAAAATGCAACAAATAGCCAGGCATTGGGCGGGCAACTGTAGTCCCAGCTCCTCGGGAGGCAGAGGCAAGAGAATCACCTAAGCCCAAGAGCTGGAGGTTGCTGTGAGCTGTGATGCCACAGCACTCTACCAAGGGCGATAAAGTGAAACTCTGTCTCTGAAAAAAACCAAAACAACAGGATGGGCTTTCAGGGATGGGCGACAGGGACCAGAGCTCAGCTATGGAGGACCACTCTGCCTCACAGCAACAACTGTCTGACACTCTCCCTCTCATCCCTTTGCCACCCTCTTCGGGGGGTTAGTTACCACTCATGAATCAACACAGTCCCTGCAGAAGGTTGGCTGGAGGGGGCTGGGTTAGTCGTCTCCCCAGGAGGCACTGCACCGGCTTTAGTTTTATTACAGAAAGAGTATAATGGTGTGCCCTTCAGCATCATCAGAAAGTAATGAGAGCTAATAATATTCTAACATTAGCAAAAACATCAAACAATTTAATTACATTTATTGTCTGCTGCTTCTCTCTGGAGTGGAAGCCTGAAGACAGGAGTTGTACTGGTTTTGTTGACTGCTATGCACTCTGGACCTCACCTGGTGGCTGCTGCCATGCAGCGGATAATCCATAGGATTGTTTAATAAATTAAACACCAAAATCACAAACATTTCTTGAGTCCTTGGAAATACCAAGAAATAAGATACCATCCCTGTTCTCCATGAGAATATTCAAAGAAGGAGGGATATATCCATTCCTTAATTCAAAATATTTTTACTGAGCACCTACTAGATGCCAGATGTCAGAGCTTGAGCAGTGAACAAGCCAGGTTCTTGCCTTAGTGGAGTTTTAGTGGAGTTACAGTTTAAGGCAGGGCAGACATTTATATGCGGATATCTATACACGAGAGACCAACTAAGTTCTTATAAATGTACACATCTGTATATATGTACGTATATATTCTACTGACTACACATTTACAGACATCCATCCCCAGTATTATTCCCAGTGGTGTGTTATATACTTTGGCTGTCACTGAATATTTGAATGACAATCCTTTTTTATTTATTTATTTATTTATTTATTTATTTATTTATTTATTTTTGTAGAGACAGAGTCTCACTTTGTCGCCCTCGGTAGAGTGCCGTGGCATCACACAGTTCACAGCAACCTCCAACTCCTGGGCTTAGGTGATTCTCTTGCCTCAGCCTCCTGAGTAGCTGGGACTATAGGCACCCGTCACAACGCCCAGCTATTTTTCTGGTTTGCAGTTCAGCCAAGGCTGGGTTTGAACCCGCCACCTTCAGTATATGGGGCCAGCACCCTACTCGATGGGCCACAAGTGCCTCCCAACAATCCCTTTTTAATTTCATTGATTGCTTTAACGACACTGCCTTTTTCCAAGCAGGCCTGGCATCCACAGCCTCACATTAAGCATGACCATACCAATTGTCCCTCCGGGCTCTAACCAAGACTTGGTCACCCAAGTCCTGATGGTTTGCAAATAGAAACTCCTTCTAAGGACCTAGTGCTATATTTGGTCCAGTGTACAAATATTTACTCTCTCCATCCCTTCTCCCACTTTTTAACCTTACTGAGGGGAATAAATTCAGGAAAGTACAAAGAATATTATAACAACCTACTACCTGAGATTGACAACTTTTAATATTTTAAATACATTTGCTTTGTATTTTTTTTTCTTTCAAGAGGCTAAAGAACAAGGATGAACCTTCCAACTCAGCTCATGCTGATGAGCCAGTCAAGTTACGAGCCACCCAGCATTTTCAGACTGTGTCCCAGGAGTTCTCAGATTTCCAAAAAAAACTACAGAGGAAGGAGAAAGCTGGAAAATTGGGAGACCAAGAGGCAGCAGTTTGAGGGGCATCTTGCTGCCTTTCCCTTAGCACCTCACAATCTGTGTTCCACAGGAGCTTTCATTTGAAAAAGGCTTTCACTGAATTAACGAACATAAGGGAAGTGTAAGCTTTATGCTTAGCAAAGGCAATGGAGCTAAACTGATATGGATTACTTCTGGCTGAATATAGGCAGAAGGAGAGAGAGAGAATGAGAGAATTGCTACATTGTTTACAACATAAACTTAATGATCCATGAACATTTTCTCTCAGAGACCAACTCAGTCTTTCCAGGAGCACTCAGTTCTTCAACCAGGTAAGTTGTCTTTTGTCAACCCCAGGCAAGATGACAGATGTGGTACTGGGTCACTCTCATTCCCAAGGCAACCATTTTAAGCAGGAATTACTTCATGGAGATACATCAGTGGGTGGAAACTATAGTCAAGTTTCCTACCATCATCCTGTTTCCATCCACTCTAAACCTAATTGTCCTTTCGCTCACAAGACTAGTAGAGAGAGCTACGTGGGGACTCCTCTGGGCGCATTCTGGAGAGACCGTGCTGAGTGGAAGTAATTCACTTCTCCTGTCTATCAAGGTTTGGTTTTAATTTTTCAGACACAAAGGCAGAGAACAGGAAGGTATCCCCACTTGACCGGGAAGCCACGGCCAAGCTTTTGGATCAGGAAGGAAGATTCTTTATCTTCTGCCCTGGGAGTCAAAAAACATAACCTAGTATTTAAAACAGGGTTAGAAATCCATCGATAGGGAAAAAAGCAGGAAAACCTATCCCAATGATTTAAAGCCACATAAATGCCCTTTTCTTGAAAAATACATGCCATGATAATTTCTGACAGCATGAATTGAAGGCATTTCACCAAACTGCCCAAGTGTGCACACTGGGACACCATGGTCTCTGCCACTTGCTGTGAGAAATGTGGAGCTCTGGACTGTGCTTAGTACACACAGCCAGCAGATGGCAGTAGAGAGCAAAGCACCCATCTAAGCCTAAAAATCCTGGAAGTCCAAGACCAAATTCTTACCAAGCCCTTTACCCTGGTCTTTATATTCACACCAGAAAGCAGGAAAAACAACAGCATCCTTCCAATCCCTTCTGCTACAGTCCTGAAGCCCAGGAATTGGGAGGTCTAGTCCATGAAAACAAAACAGACCTCATTAGGGCAGGACCCTGCTTATTCTGCTAGTTCACTGAATAGTTAAGGGTGTGGACAGGCCCCTCCCAGCTGTGTGACTCGGCAAGCTACTTAATCTTTCAAATCTTCAGTTTTTCCATCTGTAAAGTACAAACAATGTTAGCACTCACACTTCATAGCATTGTCAGGATTCAGCGCCATAACTCTTGGCATAGTGCATAGTCTGGCACTTAGCAAATTAACGTAAGTTATTATTTTTACCAGCAGGGTTTTGTGCTTTGTTGGGGCCTTTTTATTAAGTTCCTGTCTCAGTGTAGAAGAGCTTGCTGTATGTGTGGTCAGAACCTCACCAGGAGCTAAGAAGAAGCTGCTGTGTGTCCCTTGAGTCTCTTATTCTTCCTTCTGTTACAGCTTATCTGTTGTTTGCCAATATAATTTGATGTGCTGGCACTGCAGAGTCGCAGAAGGCAAGGCTATATTCCAACATGGAAAGAGAGAATAAACTAATTGGGGAACAAAATGGCCTTTTCTCCCAATTATTTGGCCCAAGAGGAGAAAACTAGCAGTAGGGAAAGGCTTGGGCCTTGATAGCTTATATATGATATAGGTATGCTGAAGGGCTATCTGCAGCTGCTCCCAATCCTCCCTGGCATCAGATTCTACCTGGAACGTGTTTCAAAGCTGTAGATGCCTGGACCCCACCTAGAGATACTTCTCTACTGAGCTGGAGAGGAACAAGGGATAGTTATTTTTAGCTCCCCAGATCTACTAAGCCATTCCCCAGCTAGCGTGTTCTCAGACCTTAGTCAGATAGTTGACAATTCGGAGAGCCACACTGCATTGCTGGGTGATTCTAATACAGTGGTTCTTCAGTAGCATGATGGCAAACTCTGCCCAAATGGGTAAAAAAGCCCAAGGCCTGATGACCAAACAGCAAAAAAACAGTGTCACTGAGAAGTAGCCTCCGAGTCCAACAAGCAAGCCCGGCAAAGTGTGTGGGAAGAGACTGTCACCGACATCACAAAGCTCTGTGCCTGTCAATGCCCATGACCACATGGGAGGCAGCGCCACCATTAACGCCATGGGCAGCATTGGATCGTAGGTGGACCCAGTAAACATCTGTTGAATAAGTGAGGAAATCACAACACAGAAAGTTTATAACTTGCCTAAAGTCACAGAGTAAGCAAGCAATAGAAATAAAATGAGGATTCAGGGAGTTTAAGTCAGGAGCAGACACCCATGAAGGTGTTTTCTCTCTGTGAATGTACACCCAGGACGTGGTACTGACCGCGTGATGGCTGTCACCTACAGACCTCCCCATGTTAAGGATACAGAACCAAGGAGTGCCTTGGGTGAAAGAGGTACAGGTAGAGAGAGGATAAGAGAGAGAGAGAGACACTTCTCTCAGACTTAAGAGGGAGCATTGGGGGCAGGTGTGGAAAGACAGCAGGGACCTCCAAATCCCTTCCCCTTGCCATCTCTCAGGAGGGGATGGCTGAGGCCACCCAGGCAGTCAGGAGCCTGGCCCAAGATCTCCCTACCCTGCCAGAGTTTCTGATGCCCTAAAGGTAATGCTGAAGCCAGACTTTGGGACCATGAAAGAAAGAAGGGGGGCGGGGTGCAGACATGCATCTCCCCAGGGATTTGCAAGTGCAGATGATTTTAGAGCCCAAGTAAAATGGAAATGTGGGGCTCCTTGTTAAACAAGGATGAAGAATTTCAACGCAATGACAGCAAAGCGCTCAGCCAGCCCAGCACCCTGTGAGGACAGAGCCTTGTGTGACTGCCCAGATCTCAGGCCCAAAAAGCTGCCCAAACAGGGGACCTCGAGGGCTGTCTGAGGACTGAATGGGACTGGCCGCCACAGAGCAGGCGTTCAGTACTGGAACTGCTGCAGGGAAGTCTCTCCACCTCATCACAGGAGCGACTGAGCCAGGGACTGCTCCCGGATCAGCCTGCAGGTGACCCTCCTCAGGGCTGCCCACGGCCTGCTGCTCCTGCCTGACAAGCACCAGCAGAATTCCCAGTGAAAGTGTCTCTTTACAAAATCCCTTGTTATTTCAAGCCTGCTCCACAGGACTCAAAATCAGGACCCTTGTCCCCACAGCCTAACAGGACATCAGAAGATGGAAAAGCACAGCCAAACCCACCCGGGAAGAGTGTTTACAGAACAAGCCAGTCTGCCCTCCACTGGCCTGATCCCATGTCACACATGGAGACTGACAAACGCCATGGTGCCCAGATCCCAAGCCACACGCCTCTGCAGGGCTCCTCCACCTCCTCAGAGAAAGACATTGAGGCAGGAAGACCCGGCCCAAAGGAAGTCAGCGGGCACACAAGGAGTGGCAGTACAGACAGGGAGCAGAGAGGGATGCGGGGAAGCCGCCAAAGGAAGCAGGATAACCAGACAGTGTGCTTGTAAACAAAGGAGTCCTCGGGGCGGGAGCTGGTCTTTTGAATGTTCCCTCCCAGGGTTCCCAGCAGCCACGCGACCAGCATTCAGGCTGGTTGTCCTGTGCACCGTGATGCGTTCAGCGGCATCCCCGGCCTCTTCCCACAACTGTCAGCAGCATCCCTGCAGGTGTGACAATCAAAACTGTCTCCAATGCCACATGGCCCCTAGGAGGCAGAAATCCTCCTAGTTAAGGATTGCTAGGTTATATAACCCTCAACATTCTCTGAGGAAGAAAAATGCTAATAAGAAAAATGAGCAGTGGGGAAGAATAACCTGGACTCCACCTCCAGTCCTGCCCACCCAGTCGCCCTCTGCTCTGGGGTGGAGGGGAGCCGTCAAAGTGGAGATCTGACCCTGCCACTCGCATCCTCAACTGCTCTACAACCTCCGAGTACTGGCCCTTGGAGGTCCAGCTTGAACACCACAGGTTGTCACAAAGGGCCCCAGTTATCTGTTCCTCCCTCTGTATCACTGTTGCTTGTGTGCCCCACAGGAGCTCTCTGCTTCAGTTGTATGACACGCTCTTCAGCCTTTCACACAACAGTTAGTTCCAGGGCCCCAGCATGTGCCAGGCACCACCGGGAGTGCTTGGAAGCCAGCAGTGACCAGAGATCCTTGTGGCAACAGACAAGCACAAGAAGGACATATAAATTATACTCGGGGTTAGGACGAGGTGAAAGGTTGGCCTGGGAGGAGGGGATCAGGAGTGCACAGGGTGGTGAGGCGGAGTAGGCAGTAATCTTAGAAAAGGTCAGCGGGACAGGCCTCATTTGAACAAAAGCTTGCAGGAGAGGAGGGAAGCACTCATGCAGACCCCTGGGAGAGGAGTGCAGGCAGAGGGAGCAGAGGGCAGGGAGGGCGCAGGCCGTCAGGAGGACTTTGAGACCAATGGGGAATCATGGCACGGTCTCAGGAAAGGAATAACGTGATCTGGCTCCTGTAAAGTTCAAACAGTCCCTCTAGCTGCTGTGCAGAGACTCACGGTGGAAGCAGGGATTCCAGTTATAAAGCAACTGTAGTGATCTGTGTGAAAGATGATGGTGGCCCACACCGGAGAGGGGGCAATGAAAATGATGACAAGTTGGGCATCTTGTGTCCTGGGGACTTCAGCCTCTGCAGGATCTCTCTGAATTCAGAGTTTATAGTTCGTTAGACACAGCAACAATTCAGTAAGGATGTACTGGTAGTTGAAACACACACACACCTCTCCCCGTGCCTTGGCAAAATGTAATCATGACTAAGGCACACTTTTGAGAACTGCCTGTCTAGTTCCCAGGCACACATATCGGGCACTCGGATGCCTAATAAATGTTTACTGAATGGATAAGTGAATAATACATGTTATACTGTGTGAATAATCACTGTATTCCTTTAGAGATAATCACTTATAACCATTATCTCAAAGTATTTCATCATCATAGAAGTAACTCACTTTGGTCAACTTGCTTTGAGATTTATTTTGGCTTTTCTTTCCACCACTATAAGTTATTTAAGCTTAATTATTTTACCTAGGTCATAAATTTGTTTTAAAATGATCAGACTCAACATGCACTGTTATCAAGGTTGGTGAGAGGTATGAGCTAGAATGCTAAGCCTACAATCAGCTCGAGGCTGCGACTCTGAGCCCCATCCCACCACGAGGTGAGAGAGTTCTGCTTGCTGACGTCCAGCGTCTCTCCCAGCTTCAAAATTCCAGACTTTGAAATTCACTGAAGCAAGTATTCAGGTCCACCATCTCGTGTATCTGAGATGGGACCAGGTGCATTTTGGAATTCAGAAAAGTATGGATTTTGGACTCATAATATGTCCTATTGGGTCTATACAAAGACACTAAATAGCCTCCTACCAGTTCAGGTTAGATTTTGCTACCAAATTAGTTATAGAAAATATCTTGGTATTCTGAACTTCCTGGCTTTCAGAACTGCAGATAAAGAATCTGGATGAAGTAGTTGTTGGTTTATACCCTCACATGTACTTGGCAGCACAGGAAGCTTGTTGGAGCACTCAGCGAAATCTGGTAAGTCATAAAAGATGTACAGATCATAGGTGGAATAAAGCACTGTTGTTCCCTAGGCTGGGGAATGGCCTTCCTCATTATGTGCTGATATTTGCTTTCACTAAGCTTTGGGGAGAGGGGAGGGACCTCTGACAATCAGATCTGACCCTACAGATTCTGGCTGATATGACCGTGACCCACCTCCAAGCTGACTCACCCTCAGTCTAAAGTGGGGTAATTGTTTTTACCACAAGTCAAATGTCCCAATTAGCTGAAGGTTGTCAACACAGATGTAAGAGAATTGATTAACAGTATCTCTTTATAATAAAGCCATATTTTTCTTCTGAGCTTAGTATTTATCTCAGTTCATTTAAAAACTGTTCTTTTGATGTCAAAGTGGCTCCTGAACTCAACAGCTTCTTCCCCTGTTTCAGTACGATGATGGCACCAAGGCCCAGCTGAGGACAAAGGAGGGCCCCCAGGGGCCGCTCCCAGCCAGTTTCTGGTGTGGCCTTGCCCACCCGCTCAAAGCTCCCTGAGTGTTGGTTGTAATCAGCTCTTCATGCAGGAGCGTTTCATTCCTTTGACCCTAGACCTGTACTCTGTTTCCATACTAAGAGCTGGAATGACCCCCAACATCTCTGTTCAAGTCCGACAGCACCAGTGGACTTCGGACACAGTGTTGCCAGGAATGTCAGCATGGCAGCACTGGGTTGGGGGGAATTTGAGGTGGTTGCATCGTGGACAGAAAGCAATAGCTAGAACTTAATGAATTTTTAAAAAGTATATTAAACCCATGATTTTACAGATACTGTCTAGCATGAGAAGTTAAAAAAAGATATATTGACATCTGTTTGAAGTTAAGATTCTGTTAGTGAGTAGTGATTCCAAATTAAGAAGGAGTCTAGTCTAAAGAATAGGTTACCTATGGGGCTGTATGCTGAGTAGTCCCCCTCCACTCACTTAGGAGCTCCTTCCTAACCCCCACCCTTCTCATGCCTCCCCTGGGGTTGAACCAGAACATGGTGTCACACTGTTCCCCAGGGTAGAGTGCCATGGCATCAGCCTGGCTCACAGCAACCTCACACTCCTGGGCTCAAGTGATCCTCTTGCCTCAGCCTCCCAGGTAGCCGGAATTATAGACACCCACCATAACACCTGGCTAATAGCTAATTATTTCTATTTTTTAGTAGAGATGGGGGTCTCGCTTTTACTTAGGCTGGTCTCGAACTCCTGAGCTCAAGGGATCCTCCCACCTCGGCCTCCCAGAGTGCTAGGATTACAAGGATTACAAGTGTGAGGCTCCAGGCCTGGATGGTCTTTACCATTCTTTTCTTTCTTTCTTTTTGAAACATAGTCTCATTATGTCACCCTCAGTATAATGCCATGGCGTCACACAGCTCACAGCAACCTCCAACTCTGGGGCTTAAGTGATTCTCTTGCCTCAGCCTCCTAAGTAGCTGGGACTATAGGTGCCCACCACAATGCCTGACTATTTTTTGGTTGCAGTTGTCATAATTGTTTAGCTTGCTCGGGCTGGGCTTGAACTCAACAGCCTGGGTGTATGTGTTGGTGCCCTACCCACTGAACTATGGGCACCACCTGGTCTTTTCCACCCTTAAAAGCACAGTCCAGTCCTGTGAATACAGGCTACGGTCCCATCATCAGCCATCTAACATGCATGCTAATCTCTCCCCTGACAAATGCCACTCCCAGGCACCACAGGGCATGTCCTACAACCTGCAGGCTTGTTTGAGGTTCTACCTATGCACTGCTATATCACCCAGACCTGCTCTGATCTTAGCAAGGGGGAGTGTGTGGGAATCTGAGACTGACATAGGCTTGGGGATGGGAGGTGGTCATGGGGTTGGTGCAATCAATACAAAACCTGGTTGTATAGATGCTCATTCAGAAATGACTCTGAACTCTCCTTGGAGAGCCAGGGTCAATGACTCACTTTCAGGCAGGAAAGTATAGCAAGGTAAATTATCCAGAGCTTCTGTCCTGATCTCCATACCTTAATTCTGAGGTCTATTTTTGGGGTGAGTTGAATGAAGTGACTGTCAAAAAGGACTCATCTTTTCTGGTTGATTTCCACAACATTTAGCCAGTTTATGGTTAATAAGCTAATCTCATCCAGCAAGTTGCTTTGCTCCTGGTTTCATGGTTCAAAATCAAACATCTTTGTCTGTATGACTTTTTTTTTAAACACATTGCTCTTATAGGTGCTCGTACGTATTTGAAATATTTTTCTGGATAAAGTTTCACTGGCCCACACTCTCAGTCCTCAGAGAGCTTAAGGTCTTAATCATTTCCTTGTTGAGGCATTGAGGTGGACACCAAATTCTCCAACTCTCTCTGCTAAAAACCTCTGTGCCTGGTATTCAGAAACATATCCACACCGGGATCCTGAGCTTCCATAAGAAGATAACAGTCCAGTCTCATGCTAGCTAACTGTAAGTGTATGTTTTTGCATTTCACAGATATATAAAGAAGCTGGCCTCCAGGCACAAATAGAAAGTACAATATTCAGCTCACTTCCCTGTTGCTCAAGTTTTAAGTTTGGTTGAAAACATTATTAAGGAGGATGCCTGAAGGACACACAGTCCCTATTTTTTTTTCTCTGAAATTTACCTGAGGCAGGTAGAAAGCACCATGCATGGCCACATGATTTGGCCCATGGAACAGCCTCTATGGCAACATTGCCATCAGTCAGATTGCATCGAGGGGCTTCCTGAGGGACCCTCAATGAGTAAAAGGTCACTTCAGGCCTTTGGAGGACTCTGGGCTTATGTCACAGGGTCCTCCTCTAGGGAGATGTTCAGGAAATGTCTCATCCATCTCAGCACAAGGAAGGATTCCCCTTCACTTAACAGTGGTAAGTTTCCATCTTGTGGACACTGGGACTCATGGTACTGAGCATCCCACCCTCCGCTCCAACCACAGGAGCCCAGAGCCAGTTCCCGTGGTAAGTGAACAGAACTTCACCATCTTAACATAGCTGGGACTCTCTTATCTTTCCTATTTACATTTCCCACTTTAATTTCTGAGCCTCAAATTCTCTATTTGTAAAAAAATAAAAAGAATAAGCTTATCATGAGAATTTAAAAAGATGTAATTAATCTGCTCTGTATTCTGATATACACACTCTATTTATTGGGATAATCAGCTAACGTTTATTAAGTGCTGACCATGTGCCAGCACTTATCCTAAGCACTTTGCACGGATAGAATCCTTTTTTTGAGATGGAATCTCATTCTGTCACTCTGGGTAGAATGTCATGACATGTAGCTCACAGTAACCTCTCACTGTGGGGCTCAAGTGATCTCCTATTTCAGCTTCTGAGTAGCTGTGACTATAGGCATCAGACACCAAGCCATGCTAGTTTTTCTATTTTTAGTGAGAGGGGATCCTCATTCTTGTTCAGGCTGGTGTCAAACTCCTGAGCTCAGGTGATCCACCTGCCTCCACCCCCCAGTGTGCTAGGATAACAGGTGTGAACCACCACACCCAGCCTTTGCAAGTACATTTAACCCTCATACAACTCTAGGAGGCTGGTGCTAGTATTACCTCCATTTGTAGACCAGGAAACAGAGGCCCAGAGATGTTAAGAAATTTGACCAAGGTCTCAAATTTCTCGTGGTAGAATTGGGATTGGAACCCAGGTCCGCTGACTCTGAGCCCAAGCTCTTCATCCCTACTCCTATGTTAGCTATTACTTTAAAGCTATTTTTCAAAAATAATCTTTGTCTCATTTTTCCTCACATTTTTTTTTCTTTTTTTTAACAAAGGCTGGGTACAGTCACATTTAGGGTGACCAGCTTGCCCAGAACTTCTCAGTTTTGTCACTAAAACCTCATCTCCCAGGAAACCTCAGTCGTTGTACCATATGTTGTTTATCTTTGCTACAGCATTGCCGGTTCATACAGACGCTTTTGTGCAAATTAGAGAAAAGGGTATCCGCTTGTTTTTAACATACTTTTGATCTTGTTTTCAATATATTTATGTAAATTGCCTTAAATCCTTTATAAAATAAGGTGGAGTACAGAGAAACAAGTATCAACACAGAACTTCACATTATATTTCATACTCAGAGTTATGTGTAGATTTTAATACATGTCTTACCTTTGTATCCTTGCTCTGTCTCCCTGAGATCGATTTTGGTTATTGGTTTGAAATCAGTGTCCCATAGTCGTATACACCCATCTCGCCCACCAGTGGCAAATCCTTCTTCACAAGCGTACATGCTGAAGATTCCAGCCTGGGGATTCAAGTAGGCAAGGTTCAGTGCTGCAACCATTCTAGTCAGTAGAGTTGAATCTTGATGATTAAAAATCATAGCAAAACAAAACTAAAAACAAACCCTTTGCTCTCTGTTGAAATACTGACAATTGACCAAATAGAAATCATTTATAATAATCTTTATCTCAGCTGAATTTAAACATAATCACAATTACTACCAAAGCAAACTAGTTCATGTGCTCCTTTGCCATTACTAAAGTGATGGGGTGTATGTAAAATACCACCAGGAATACCTTGGTTAAAGCAGATATGGAAGTCATAAATTATTTTATGTGACAACTGATTCTCACAGAGAAAAGACAACTCTGGATGTGTTTCATGTAAGTTGCTGCACAAAGTAATCAAGTAAAAATACATGGGCTAGGAACATAAAATACCTTCATAGGTGCAAAAATCCTGAGACCCTTCTCAATTAGCACAAGAAGGCTTCACCTGAACCTAATTGAAAGGCTAACTAGCATTTGTTAGCTTGTTAAGCATCTGAGGATGCTTTTTCACATGTGAAATATCTTCATAATTTAAAGATGTTCTTCCATAGGGAAAAATCATGTTTGGCTTGTTTTAACAGGCCGCAAGAATATAATGTTGACATAAGAACCAATGTAGAAAGAAATTAGGTTACTAAGGCAGGTGCTTTTATGAATGAGGACAAGTACTGACCTTTTGATTGTTTTGAGAGCTCTTTGGTAATTAGTGAAGCCAAGAAAATTGGTCTGCAACATACAAGACAATGAAAGATCTAAAATTGCACAGCTCTTTTGCCAAGAGTTGCTTAAACCTGTCTTCATGTTAGCAGTAACAGGAGATCAGTTTGGAGGCAGTAAGCTAACGGCCTGTCAGGTTTTCAGTATTATTTCAACCCAATTTCCATTCACTACAATGGGCTTTACCTTCTACATCACCTCCCCGATCTCCTGGATTTTTCCACTTTGTCAATTGCAGCTATAACAGTGTAACCATTTCCTTTTTCTTTTCTTTTTTCTTTTTCTTTTCCTTTTTTTTTTTTTTTTTGTGACAGAATGTCACTATGTCACCGTCAGTAGAGTTCCATGGCATCACAGCTCACAGCAACCTCAAACTCTTGGGCTTAAGTGATTTTCTTGCCCCAGCCTTCCAAGTAGCTGGGACTATAGGCACCCACCACAACACTCGGCTATTTTTTTGTTACAGCTGTCATTGTTGTTCAGCTGGCCCCGGCTGGGTTCAAACCCACCAGCCTCGGTGCATGTGGCTGGCACCATAACCACTGAGCTACTGGCACCGAGCCTAGTGTAACCATTTTCATGTGTGTCAAACAAAAGAGCAGAGTGCTAGACGTTTGCCTTGTTCTTATGGAGCAGATCAGAATAGAGAAGATTCTCAGTGGTCTGTTTGCATTTTAAGAGCTAGTGACACTGATGTGAAGGTGACACCCTGCATCTGAGGGAAATGTACTTTACCGAGGGATGTAAGTAGTCGTTTACACCCTTCCTATTCAAAGTATGGGCCACTGACTGACCAGCAACAGTGACATCATCCCAGAATGACTGAGAAAGAATCTGCATTTGAACATGGTCCCCTGGAAATTCACAGGCACATTAAAGTCTGAGAAGTGCTGGTCTGTAAGATGAAACTGATGATGAAATAGGTCTGGTCTTCGGTCAAGCAACTCTTAATGACTAACACTAATCAGCCAGTCAATAGTTAAGAGGAAGGCTAATTAAGTGATGAGGCTTTTGAAATGTATTTTATTTTAGGTGAGCAAACATAGTTTGGGAAATCTTCATAAGTTTTTGGAAGTGTTCAGCACAGTCCTCTGATTCTGAATCAATGGGAAAAATATTCAGGGAGCTGTGGTCTTATTTGATCAGTCATCCTTGAACTTCCACAAGATAGTATATACTCACACTGTGTGCTCCTTGAATGGTGCGGACTAAATTGAGCCCTTTCCAGACATAGATGTCGCCATTTAAAGCACCAGAGTAGGTGATATCTTCTTTGGCACATGCAAGGCAAAGGATGGTCTGAAGATCCCCTGTTTTGCCAAATATCCCTCTTTTTGCAGTCAGAGCATTTCCACATAGTGTCCAAAACTAGAGAGTAAGCAATAAAATAGATACAAAAATAAAGTATTCTGATGTGTTGCATTATTGGTATCTGTTTATACTTCGGTACATTTTACATCATTTGCTAAGTTCAGACTAAGCATGGATAAGTTAACTTGCTTCTTTGTGACAGGAGAGAATCACAAAACATGCTAGCCAACTACTGTGAGCATGAGAAAAACCTGTAACAGTATTTTTTAAAGTTCCAAAATTTCAAAACTTTGCTTATTGTTTAACAGTGTTTTAAGAGAAGACAAAATCCTGAGTTAAAGTAGTCAAACGTTTAATTCTGCCAAATTCTAAAACTAGTATAGATTCATTGTAGAGAGGTTTAGAAACACAGACAACTATTAAAAAAAAATTAACTACAACTTCCTGTTAGCATGTTGATATATCATCTGATGTGTGATGTGTGTGTGTATATATATTTAAAATGTGTATACATACACACATATATATATTCAGAAATAACTTCTTTTTAACTAAAAATGTTATAAATCTTCACCATACAAATGTTACTCAGAAATGTTTCTAAAAATGAGTTATGTATTCCTACAGCCAAATAACTGAGTAGGTCTTTCTGCTTTAGTTGCACGATGCATCCTATGGTGGGCCATCGGCACAAAGCCTGAGCTATTTCATAGAGCGCAGCAAGGACACTCCTCTGGTTCTATAGAAATCAAACATTTCCGCTTTGACATGTTTTTAATGAACTGTAATAACCTCAATGCCACTGATGTAGCTCCTCACAGTTTACACTGGCTCTTTACATATGCTAAATGGCTTAATAACCCAAGATACCCCTGAATAAGCTAAGGCAGAGATTGTTATCTTCATTTGGAAGAAAGCAGAAGAGACTTGGTGAGGCTGAGGGTTCAGTGGGGTTATACCTGAGAAAATATTGAAATCTTCATCTTTGTCTTGAGAACTTTGAACCTCATGAAGATACACACGAAACGCCAAGAGGCAAATCTAAGGCAGTATACTCAGACTGCACACAAGTAGCAAGGAAATGCAAAGATAGAGGACCACACTGAACGCCCTAGAGCGTGCAAGATAGGACCTGGAGAAGTGGCGAAGAAGAAATGGCATCTGGGTTCAGGACAGAAGGAGTGGTGACTCACGCAGCAGGAATGTGGGGGGCTGGAATCCACTCAGTGACAACCCTAACATTTGTGCCCACAGAAGGAGGAAGATGGATCTCTTGACATAGATGGATATTGGAGGCAGCAGTTCTGGGGTGGCTGCACCATCAAGCTGGCCAGAGTTCTGGCAGCTGTGGGGAGAGGGGGACAGGGGAAGGGCTTGTTTTTGGTGAGGACTAAGGGCAAATTATGCAACCATCCTGTAGCAATACAGGATTCTTCTCTCAAAGGACAGAAGTATCAACTCCGGTGATTCATTTCTTTGGATATTATTATGAAGAGGTGTTAAAATATATGTCAAAAGAATAAAAATATCTGGGGAGAAGCTAGTTAGGTATAAGCTTTGGAAGATACCTAAGTTTTAGCTCTGAACCTGAACAATCGATTTGACATAAAAAATTGCTGGTGGTACAAATATGCCAAAGAATTTGCTGTTCATAGTGAGGCAGACGTTTTCCTTTTTTTTAATCTCTTCATGCATGAAGCTTAGAAGGACAGTAATTATTTTGTCCTTTAAATTGAGATGTGCACCTCTGCCCTGATTTTTAAAATGTTAATATTGTCTAGGTGGATAATCACAAAATAAAGGTCATCATCCTTAGGCTTGATCTGCACAAAGGTTTTCTGACAAAAATCGCCCAGATGGTGTAATGCCAACATCAAACATTCCAAATAGTTAAATGATTCCTTAAAAAGGCATAGATAAATGTGATGCCAGGATAAATAGGGGACTTTCTACAGAAAACAGGAAATACCTGAAATAATTATTTCTCAAGAATCATTTCCTATTTGGAAAACAGTGACCCGCTTTGAGTTAACGACCCATCATTAAGTTCATATCAAATCAAAAGGCATTGTTAAGTCCAATCTCCATTCACGGACTGTAATGCGAATTTTGTTAGAACTGGAAGGTATCCTGGAGTTCTGGCTCTGCGTCATCCCCAAGGTCCTTTCTGTCTCTGACTCCAGACGACTCAACAGGAGCTACGAACCCAGTATGTTCATTTGCTATAAAACCAATGAGGCGGATGATGCTCAACTGTTCCTGTTTTTCAAGTATTCATTTCAGATTATAGTAATTTGCCTGTTTGCCAAACATTGGGGATTTGCAAAATGAGAAAGAATCTCACCCTAGCTACAAACATTTCACAGAAAAATATTCTCTTGGAGTGCAAAGATTTTGTACTCTACTTGCTACTAGACTATTCGTTCAATATTAAGGTAAGTTTTTAAAAGAAAAAAGAGAGAGAGAGAAATTGTTAGAATTAGATATGGAAAATATGGATAGCAAAAATAATTTGTTGAAGCATACTCTGTTGCAGATTTATTTGTAAACAGAATGAATAAAGGATGGCTAGGTGGACACTGCAAATTCCCATTTGAGGTAAAAACGTATTTGCTTAGGGGAAAAATGCCTAAGTCTGCTAAAACAATTAAATTTAACAGGATAAACAGCTCTGAGGAGCTTCCAACAAAGGATGGAAAGAAATGAAGAATCTGGAGAATTCTACTAATTAAGCCATTCATCTAGTTCTTTCAGAAAAAAGTTAAGTCAAAACAGATCATTAAAAGAGATAATTTCTCAGTGGGATGAGCTCTACCGAGGGAGCCAAAAGCTGAGTTTGAATCTTACCTCTGCCACCATTTTTTTGTGAGCCTAGAAAATGGGGATGGAAACTAATCTTATCGTGTCTCTGTTGGTTCCACATACTGTTCAACAGAACTGTCTCAATGAATTCAGGAGGTAGTGATCCACATATATGTGTATTTTTTGCTGTGGGACGAGGGAAAAGAAATTCAGCCTCAGGGAGAATAAATAGTTTGCCCAGAGTCAAGTAGAGGGAAGCAGAATTGGGGTTCAAAGTTAACTAACCCTTTTGGATGAGGAGTTGGCTGCCCTTCCTCACTGTGGAACACGCAAGGTTAGGGTCCCAGGCTTCCAGAAAGCCACCACAGCCTGACGGAAACCAGGCCCAGGAGCTCACAAGTTTCTTTCCTTGTAGCTGGAAGAACTACTCAGTATTTTCAGCATATTGTAGTCTCATCAGAAGGTCATCTTGGCAAATACGAGTGTGTATCTTTGATTAACAAAAGGGTGCTAAGGTGACTATTAGTTAATGGCTATTTTGTGGCCGAAATCTTTCAAAATATTTGTTTCTTTGGAAAAAGGATTATGAAATTGGTTCTTTGGTGATGAAAATATTGGCAATCTTGGAACATATCATGAGCCATGGACTTTTCCAGCTCCCCAGTCCAGCTATTCCATGGTGACCACTATCCACCTATTAACTTCCCACTCTAGGGCAACCCCTCCCTAGGCTCTGCACAGCCTAATCCCTTCCTACCATGCTTGCCCATCCACTGAGGCTCAGCTTACATAGCCTGCCCTTCTGGAAACAACATGCCTCTAAACCAGCTGGGATCCCTCCTTTATCAATAGAGGTTTTGGGTTTTGCCTTTCTTACAGAAAGCTCTGCTCTAATGCTTTAATTGCTAAACCCCAAGCAAATTGAAAATAGGGCTTTTTATTCCTCCACACAGCATAAACCTAAATATTAATTTAATGAGGTTTTTTGTCTTTCGAGTACAATGAAGGAGAAGGCATAATGAATGGAGAAGGAGGCTCCAACTGCTTTTAAAACACAAAGTGCCTGTATTATATACAGCATTTTCTCAGATTCAAAGCCAAAAACAAGTCATTGTATAAGGATTATGAAAGGTTTATGAAGTCCTAAAGTGCTGGTAGGACATCATATACCTTTGATTAGTGGAACCTCTACACTTATCTTTTTGTCTTCTTTTTCATTATTTTAGTTTGAAAGTAATATATATATGTTATAAAATAATTTTAAAATCAAGTATAAATGGGAAATTTTAAAAATTGCCCATCAATTCACTGTAGAGATAACTAACATTTGGGCATATCCTTCTAAGATATTTCCTACACAAAATACTTTTCAAGTGGAAAAAAAAACCACCCAAACCAATGATGGGGCTCAAAAAACAGTACCCTAAAATGAAGGCCTCAGAAGCAGAAGTTTTCCCCTCATCTTCTCCTGTCCTGCTTTCAGTCTCATTCTCGCCTGAGGCTAGCCATAAAAACTAGAACCCCTCTAGCCCAAGGCGGGTCTAGAAATCAGAACCCCATTTCCCAAAATGCTACCATAAGTCCTAAAATTATTCTCTGTAAAACCTGGCCATAAAGAAATTATCTGAGCTGCCTTATTTGACTGTAGGTCATGAGTCCCTTATTCTAGAGAGGCCCTTGACCTTGTACCCAGAAGGAAGGAATGCAGCTCCAGAGATCAAGAAGAATCTAGACCGACAGGCCTGGCCAGGTTCCCCACTCAGCCTGTTGGCATTAGATCGGACCCTTTTGTCAACCCTATTGCTACATGGCTGTCTGTGCTCTTTAGAACCTAAACATAAAAATAAACACTTCCCCTGTATCTTTATTCTAAGGCTCCCATGTATGCATGTTAAGTAAGTGTATATGTCTTTTCTCTTATTAACAATCTGCCTCATGGCAGTGATTTTTCAGTGAATTTTTAGGATACTAATGGCTTTGTTCCCACCACAAATCTACCCTCCCCAAAGTAGACCGTAAACTTCCCCCACTTAAAATAGATCATTAATCACCTAAAACATAATTTATAATTGTATATATTTCATTATACAAATATATCACATTTTATTTAAAACCCCAGGGACAGTTAGGTGGTTTCAGATTTTCTCCGTTTGGTTTTATTTGGCATTGGCAAGTTACTCAATGAATCAGCTCTTGGTTTATACTCCTAATGATTTCTTTGGGGTAAACTCCAAGATGGATAGGTATTGCCAGATTTCTGGACTAGAAGACCATGCCCATTAATTTCTTATACCAGCAAGGTTTGAGGGTGCTCAGTCACTAAATCCTTGCCAACACTGGGTACATTTTAATAACTTTGACAAACTAAAAACGTTATTTTAAAACTTGTGTTAATTATTAATGATCTAATATTGTCACATGTCTCTAGGCCAGCATGTTTCCATTTTTGTCTGTTATTTATGTTCTTTGTCTATTCTACTGATTTCCTAGTGGTCTTTATATTTCAAGAACAAACCCAGAGTCTACTCTTCTTGTTCCTTATTACTTTTGATGGTTTGTGGTTATTCTGTGGTTTTGCTTATGGGGGGAAGAAGCATTATATAGAACATTTAATATTTATATAGTTAAATCAATGTCATCCTTTATGACATGATTTTGTTTAGAAAGGCCTTTCTCCAGCTTGAGCAGTTAAATAGTTGCCCATACATTTCTCCAGTTATTTTATAATTTTTAAAAGATTTACCTCATTAATTCAGACTTTCAGTATATAGCATGAAGTAATAACCTTTCCCCCCAAATAGATAAATTGTTTTAGTGCTTACTAGTTAAAGATCCCATTATAATCAAATTTGTCATTAAGGTCTATTCATTGGCTTCTTAAAATTGATTTATTTCTCTTTCTTCCAGTCTTATATCATTTAAATTATTTTAACATCTAATATGATTTAGTGAATAGTGGTCCATATTACCCCTTCATTATTCTATTTTATCCTTTAATTCTTAGTTATTTTTATTCTTTTCTCCTTCCAGATTAACTTAGAATAATTTAAAGGAAACTTCTGTCAGGTAATAACAAACAAAAGCAATAAGGAATTTAACTGAAATTGTATAAAATATAAATCAATTTGGAGAGAAATGATACATTTGCAAATATTAGACATCATGTCCAGAATCAAGACTGTCACTCTATTTTTTTAAGTATTCTTTTATATTCTTCTGCAAAGTTTCATTCTTCAGACAAGTCTTGCATATTTTTCTTTCTATGTTTATTTCTGAGCATTTTATCATCGGATGCTCTCTAACCACTAAGTGTGAATAATAAGAAGAATCATGAAAAACTAGGTTAAAAGTAGAATCAAGAACAAGGTAGGTTGGAGGAGTTCTACAGATATCTACCCTGATCATACAGAAATGTACCAGTTTTGCACTAGCAGAGATCCACATGTGCTCCATGCAAGAAGGCAATCCTTACACACTTGTTTATGGACTTTAATTTATATTATTTACAATCCTATAGGCAGGAGATTGAAGCCATATGTCCCAGAATTGAGGAGAAATTTTTGCTATGTCAGAGCAAAGGATGTTGATGCTGTTAATTTTGTTACTTGTGAACAAAAACAGGAAGCAGAACGTTTTGGCCTAGCCAGAGGTAAGTTCTGACTGGGAAGCCTAGAGGAAGATGGGCATTTAAAACCCAGCAGCCCAGCTCCTCTTCCCCTAAGCGGCCTGAGGTGATCCGTGAAAGTGGTTCGCTATTCACTTGACCCAGAAAACCCCACAAAGTCATGCAAGTCAAGAGGCTCAAGTCTTCATGTTCACTTTAAGAACACACACGAAACTGCCCAGGCCATCAAGGGTATGCATCTACGAAAAGCCACCAAGTATCTGAAGGATGTCACCTTAAAGAAACAATGTGTACCGAGGTTACAATGGTGGAGTTGGTAGGTGTGCCCAGGCCAAACAGTGGCGCTGGACACGGGGTCGGTGCCCCAAAAAGAGTGCTGAATTTTTGCTGCATATGCTTAAAAATGCAGAGAGTAATGCTGAACTTAAGGGTTTAGCTGTAGGTTCTCTGGTTATTGAGCATATCCAAGTGAACAAAGCACCCAAGATGTTTCACCAAACTTACAGAGCTCATGGTCACATTAACCCATACATGAGCTCCCCCTGCCACATCGAGATGATCCTTATTGAGAAGGAACAAATTGTTCCCAAACCAGAAGAAGAGGTAGCACAGCAGAAAAAGATATCCTCGAAGAAACTGAAGAAACAAAAACTTATGGCATGGGAATAGATGCAACATAAAATAAATGCAAATAACAGTTAAAAAAAAAAAGAACCAGCAGCCCAGATGGAAATAGAGGGATATACAGTAGAAATCTACATAGAGCACCTGGTCACTTTCTTCAGGGAACACATCAACATGTCACAGTTTTACATGCAATACATGTAGATATTCATTATAATGCAAAAAATTCACATTAAAATCAGAGCTGTTTTAAAACATGCAAACTCATGAAGTGAGAGTCTTTGGTTTAGTTAAGAAAGTTTCCTTTTCAGCTGCCTGCTAAGCACTTCACTTGACTGTTCTTTGCATTTCTAAAGAGAGCCCTGGGCAGATGTTAGCTTGCTTCAGGATCAGAGAAACTGCTATGGGTGCTCTACATTAAAGAAAAAAAGTAAAGTCAAGCAGTTTGTCAACAACAAATCTACATAAATGCCTAGAATTCTTTTCATACAAGGTACCAAAAAATATTTTTGAAATTACTACTTTACCTTTATATGCTTTACTCCACAGCTAACCACTCTGTTTGGCTGATATGGATCCCAGGAAATATCAAAAATCTGTTAAAAAATTAAAAGTTGCTATATTGATCATTTTTTATGCTTTTGCCTTCTTCCAGATACCAGTCCAATTGCCAAGACTCTATCTGAACACTTAGAACACAATGTTACCTGCACAGAATGTAAATGGAAGATTAGGCTCCCGGGAATGGAAGATTAGGCTCCCGGGAACGAGTCAGGAACTGTCAACACACACTCTATGGCCGTGTGTCTACTTACCTTATGTCTTAGTAGGGAGACAATTAACCACAGTCATTGAGAATGAACTGGTGCCATTTTTAATTTTGTCCATCTGGGGTAAACAAATTGACGATTTAAGATAAATTTTTAAATACATTTTTCAATAAATTTTCTATTGCTCTCTACAGTGTTAAATAAAACATTTTGGAGACAGTTTTTCAATAAAAATTAAAATGAATCATTTTAAAATTCCTTTAAGTAAGAAATATTTAATAGTTAACTACAATTCAATGTGGCCTAGAGTCTCCAGTAATCACAGAAGTTACTATTCTTAAACATAAGGCAAAGGCACTGATCTGACACTCACTTAAAACATGTAGTCTTCTAGGCCATCACTTTAATCTGACCCAAAATACTATTTTCAATTATTTGAGGAACTGAAACATACCTACTGAGACTATTTAATTCTTTGAGAAAAGCTACCAGTTAGTGGGTAGTTCTCCCTATTAAGGGAAACAGGGAAGAGAAGGCTGTCAATCTTGAGAGTCAAATCACCAGCAGCAATTACTAAAAATGTGTATTTCCAAAGTCTGCGATTTAGTATCTGGAATTGAGTCCAAATAATTGCATTTTTATTTATTTATTTATTTTTTATTGTTTTTATTATTAAATCATAGCTGTGTATATTAGTGCAATCAAGGGGTACAATGTGCTGCTTTCATATACAATCTGAACTATTTTCATCAAACTGATTAACATAGCCTTCATGGCATTTTCGTAAATAAAATGCGAGTGACAGAACCTTTTATTTGTTTTTTTATGGTTTGTTTTCAGGTGGACATGGTACATGAATTTTTTTGGATAAAGTAGAAATAACTAGTTTTAAAATTTACTCATAGACCTAAATATTTTTGAGAGAAGAGTGCATAAAATATTGAGGAAGTGTCAAAAAACATGACATGTCAACAGTGATAGTGGTAGGGAAAGATTTCATAAAAATGAATACAGAATTGATTGTGTATTGTAGGGGTAAAGAACCTCTATATTATCTCTGCTTGGAAAATCCTATTCTCTTCTGGTTTGTGTATCTGTTGGTGTATAATTCTTAACATTTTTACTTTTCAGGTGTTCAGATTTTAGAGCAATTGCGGGCAAATGATGTTTCTCGTATTATAATTTGGCCCACAGGAGATCAGATTGTCTAATGAAATACTGCTTTGATTTATTAGTGTCTAGAATAGTGATTTCTACAAATGAGAGAAAAATTCCTGGAGACCAGGAGACTTGTCTTTGATTTCTTTTCCCCTGCAACATCTAACATATCTTGGTCCCACAGTGGATGCTTATGATTATTTATTGATTTCACCTTTTGTCTCTAAGCCAACTGATGGTGGTGAATATCAGTCAGCTGCTACAGTTTAACAATCAAATTAGTTTATCAGACTATGAATTTGGTTAGCACAAAGTTGGAAAGTTGTTTGTGTTTTTTTTTTTTTTAATTGAGAATAGCAACTGTTATTTAAGTCTCTCAGCAGGAACTCTGTGATAGTGGTTAGGTAATGCTGAAGTTCAGAATAAAGCATTCACAAAATTTCTCAATCCACTAAGACTATGAACTAGACAGAAAAATTAGCCACTGAGTAACAGTAAATGTCACTGTTAAACACCCCCAAATTTACTTTTCAGTTCTAAGGAATGCATACATTTCATTTATAATATAGCCTTGAGACTTTAAATATGTTGCCCAGATCCTCTTCCAGTTGCTATGGGGAGTTCTGTTATTCGTCAATGTAGGGTTTCCTACTTGGCAGCATATTATATTTATGATGGCATCTGTGTTTGCTGGTTGTTGCATTTGCAGTGGAACTTGTATTTTGGCCAGTGGAAGAGAGAAGGGAAAAGAAAGCAAATTAAACTTGACTTCTTGGCAATGAAGCAGTAGCTTCTTGTTACTCGCATCCATATATTCCAAGAACACCAAAGTGCAACTGCGGTTTTGTGCCATGGTTACTCAACATATAACTGACTATGTTTGGAGTGTAATAAACTTGAATAATAATATTAAAGTACAAAAGGTAAAAATTAAATACTATGCCTTGCTGGTAGACATGACACTTTTCAAGTAGAATTTTAATATGGATAATTAGCCTATGTAGAATCATGCTGTATTTTTTTTTTATTTCAGTCAAAGAAAAACAATCATCACTAATACCATTATGCAAGCTTCCATTTACTTAAAACAAGTGGAGATCTAAATGAACTAATTAAAATTTTTTTGCCCTCACCTTTTCTTTTTATTTCAGATTAATGTGAGGACATAAATGATTAGGTTACATTGATTGCATTTGTTATGTTGGATCCAAGTTGTAGTTGGGCCCCTCAGAAAGTGTGCCATATCCCTTTACGTTGTGTCTGTAACTTGAGAGCACACTAATCTCCCTCTCTCATGCCCCCTCCCCAACTTGAGTTGAAGGGTGTTTTTCTCTTGTGTGGGTGTGTATTTGCTTATCTACTGGTTTCATATTTGTATTGAGTACATAAGGTACTTGCTTTTCCATTCTTGTGATAGTTCACTAAGTAAAGTAATGTTCCTGGTTTGGCACCCGTGGCTCAGTGAGTAGGGCGCTGGCCACATACACCGAAGCTGGCGAGTTTGAGCACAGCCAGGGCCTGCTAAACAACAATGACAACTACAACCAAAAAATAGCTGGGCGTTGTGGCAAGCACCTGTGGTCCCAGCTACTTGGGAGGCTGAGGGAAGAGAGTCGCTTAAGCCCAAGAGTTTGAGATTGCTGTGAGCTTTGACACCACGGCACTCTACTGAGGGCGACATAGTGAGACTATCTCAAAAATAATAATAATAATAATGTTCTTCAATTCTATCCAGGTTAATACAAAAGATGTAAAGTCTCCATCTTTTTTATGGCTATATAGTATTCTGTGGGATATATAGATGTATAGATAGATAGATAGATAGAACAGTTTGTTGATTCATTCCTGTGTTGACGAGCACTTGGGTTGATTCCACATCATGATTATTGTGAACTGAATTGCGATAAACATTCTAGTGCAAATGTCCTTATGGTAAAATGAATTTTTTTCTTCTGGGTAGATACCTAGTAATGGCATTGTGGTATCAAATGGAAACTTGTATTTCTTTGAGGATTCTCCATACATTTTTCCAAGGAAGCTATCTTAGTTTGCAATCCCACCAGCAGTGTAAAAGTGTTCCTTTTTTTTCTACACTTTCTCCAGAATCTCCAGCCTTAGGACTTTGTTATGTGGGCTACTTTCACTGAGGTTAGACCATATCTCAGGGTGGTTTTGATTTGCATTTCCTTGATGGTTAGGAATGCAGAGCATTTTTTCATGTGTTCATTGGCCATTCAAAGAAGGTTCGTTTGTATCTCTTGCCTAGTGATACGGGATTGTTTTCTCTTTTTTTGTTGATTAATTTGAGTTCTCTGCAGATTCTGGTTATCAAGCCTTTGTCAGTTTCATAACGTGCAAATGTCTTTTCCCATTCTGAAGGTTGTCTGTTTGCTTTAATTGTTGTGCCCTTAGCTATGCAGAAGCTTTTTGGCTTGACTAAGTCCCATTTATTTATTTATTTTTGTTGTTGTGATTGCCGTGGGAATCTTCTTCATAAAATCTTTCCCCAGGCCAATATCATCAAGAGTTTTCCCATGCTTGCTTCTAGGATTTTTATTATTTCATGTCTTAGATTTAAATCTTTTATCCATAGCGAGTCAATTTGCCCTCAATTTCTATGAGAGAAACAAATTAGAAAATAAAAGTAAATTCATTGTTGTCTGGTATTTCTTCTTTAAAACAATTATCAGTGTATGTATTAAATACTGCTTAAGTTTGGAGGGTTCTGTAAGGACTTATGGGAGAGGAAAAGGCTTGATCTTGATATTGAAAGTTGGCTAGTTATAGAGAGTTGGCATTAAGGGAAAATAAAAACATCTTTTTGAGACTTAGTAAATAGATGTTTCTTTTTTCTTTCTTTCTTTCTTTTTTTTTTTTTTTTTTTTTTTTTTTTTGAGACAGAGTCTCACTATGTCACCCCTTGGTAGAGTGCTGTGGCGTCACACCTCACAGCAAACTCAAACTCTTGGGTTTAAGCAATTCTCTTGCCTCAGTCTCCCAAGTAGCTGGGACTACAGGCACCCGCCACAATACCTAGCTAGTTTTTGTTGCAATTTTCATTGTTGTTTAGCTGGCCTGGACCAGGTTTGAACCCACCATCCTCGGTGTCTGTGGCTGGTGCCGTAACCACAGAGCTATAGGCGCTGAGGCTGAATAGACGTTTCTTACTAGGATGGAGAATTTGAAAAAGAAGAGTCGAGGTATTAACATAGTTTTGGGACAGATATTTCTCTGGCATGTTAACAATTTATAAGAAATTACTATGTAACTCTCATTGAATCTGAATACTTGTGCAATATTTTCATTACTCCTATTTAAAAAATAAATATAGAACTACAGCAACTGTGAATTACTGTTACAAAATATAGATGAACAAAACAAATTTAAACTTTGATAATCTAAAGAGAAAAAAATAACAAAAATTGGGGTAGGGTACAAGGTAGTTAAGAACAAGAGTGTGATAATCTTTCATTGCAAGGAGATGATTTAAAGGTTAAAACATGGTTTCAAAAGCGACATCAAAGATTCTTCAAGTTTTTTTCTTACCTTTATAGTGATGTTTTATGTAGCAGCCGTATCTTCTATGGAGGTAAAGATTTATCTGAATTTTGATATTGCTTTCCATTTATTAAAAAAATTAGCTAAAAATAATCATGATTATTCAGTTGTTTAAATCATTTATTTTTGCTCATCTGTAATATCTTTTTACAAACTGCACATATTTGTAGAGATGTTCAATAAATGTTTTAACATTTCTACAAAATGTTTTGGGGTGATGGGATATTGGTAGATTTTTATGTTTTTCCTTTTTTTCTGGCACATTTTAAACTAAATGTATATCATTTCTAAACTAATGAAGACATTAGTCTTAAAATTAAACATTCTATGCAGGTGCTATATTGAGAAATACACATTGAAAATCACTGATATAGATTGTCATTTCCCAACCTTTTTGGATGAATGATCTCTTTCACAATATTATATGATATTGCCAACTCTGTCAGAAATTTTAAAAATTATTTTCCAAAGTGAGATTCTGTCTCAAAAAAAAAAAAGTATATTAATTGTACTAAGAAAACTTAGAAGGGGGTCATATCTCTTTTAACATTTCCATTTTGTATCAGGAAACAATTTTTGATTTAGAGATTCTAATAAAGAAGTTCGTTTCAGTCATATAAATATTTTTCTGTGTAAAAAATTTCATAACATTTTTATGGCAATATGGCATACATTCTTTCAGAAAGGCATGTGAAACACTTTGAAAATTCATTCAATAACATGAAAATACATACTGAAAAATGATTGATGTTTTCTTCTACTTTGGCTTTGCCACTTAGTCAGATTTGATAGATAGGTAATGCATTGAAATTCTGTTAGTACATACTCATATTTGACTTCATCGAGAATGCTATCAAATAGGTTAAACTGAATAAAAAATGGAAAACAACAATTTATAGCTCATCTATAAATGATGGCACTATATCACAAGCTTAAACAGTTTCATTTAATTTTAGGTCTGGATACAACCCTTAAACCTTGCTATGGCTTAAAGTGAAATATTAAATCTTGGAGACAAAGAAATAAATAAGATTATTAGTATTGCAGCAAAGTCTTGAGACAGGATATCATTTGGAAAACAACAAACTGGTACTGTGCCAGAGTAGTGAAAAACTTAAGAACACAAATGTTCTATCAAAGTCTTGCTTTTAAAAATGAATAAAGGAAATCACTATTGTTACCATACAAAATGTTATCTCATACGTCTTAGACCTTCATTTTAAAGAACAAATAGATTTTTATTGAGTAGGGGGAGGAGCTAGTGCTTTCTGTTTTCAGTATGAATGTCTTCTCTCGATTCTTTAAAACTGGGCACCAAAATTTCAATTAGAGTAATCTAAAGCAACAAAGTACATCCAGTGGAATTTGGAACAAATAAATGTCTTTTAGAACCTGAGTTATCATATTATATGTTGGAAAATACTAGTCTTCCATTTTTACATAGACTCAAAGCCTCATGTTTTCCTTCCAAAAGCAGCAGGGCAGAAACTTTTGTAGGTTAGAATAGCAAAGTAACACTAAGTAGAGGAAAAAACTCAAATCATGGACAAACTCACTTTTTCAAATAGCAAAAATAAAATACAATGTTCCGTAACAGAAATTGTAGGGGTTGTAGAAAACATTTTTATACCACAATGCACTATATTTTTAATCATGTTAATTCCTAATGAATAAAGATATTAGGAAAGAAATTTAATAATACCCAAATCCTTGAACCTGAGGTACAGGGTAGAAATCGATTTGTACCTAAGGTGAAAGAGGACCGCCCTAGCTTATCAAGTGTTTTAAATGTTACTGATTATGTTCCTCTTCCTAACTCACTAAGCACTTTGATTTGCAGTGGTGTTTGCTGAATTCTCAGGATTATTCAGCTTGCCTTAAATCAAGTGAACCCTTTTTATTTTTTTTTTTTAAGACAGAGTCTCACATTGTCACCCTTGGTAGAATGCCAGTGAAGCCATAACCCAGAGCAACCTCAAACTTCTAGGCTTAAGTGATTCTCTTGCCTCAGCCTCCTAGGTAGCTGGGACTATAAGCACCCAGCTGTTTTTAGAGATGGGTCTTGCTCTGGATCAGGCTGGTCTCGAACTCCTGATATCAGACAAGCTACCTGCCTCTGCCTCCCAGAGTGCTGGGTATTACAAATCCAATCTTTTCTTTAATGTGAGTCCATACTAGTTCTTGCCTCTTTAAAATGAGGAGTCCTGTTCTCCTGCCTTTTGCTTTCCTGGCAGTTTTGCACTCAGCGTGATTTAGTTAGAAGGATGTTTAACATTATGGCTGATTTGGATTGCATGAAATAAGATAATCGGCTGGTGAAAGCCAACTCAGGCCACACATATTTAAGACTGAAGTGCTGAACCTGCATGGTACATGAAGCTGTTTTGGAAGGTGACAAACAGGAGTCACCGTGAAGCAGACTGGGTGTGCTCTAAAATGGCCCAAGGTTTGCAAATTTCCTGGCTTTATTCTTCTTTGGATTGCACCAGAACAATTTCCTTCATCCCTGAAGCATCTGGCTAGCTCTACATTTTCTTTTTCTTATTGTTAACTGAGGGAGAAAACTTTATTCAGGGGAAGAGTATGGCCCAATCCAAAAATTTTGCCGAAGATGATGCTCAGTGAAGCTAAAATGCACAAGATATTTTCGTGGGGACTCATGATGGACAAAATAGCACTATTTAATTATTCAGAAGGTAGAAAAATTAGAGTATACTAAATCCTTTAATCTCTCTAATCTTTTGAGTAGTGGCTGAGTTGATCCTTTCATTGCATTTTGGATGCATTTTTAAAACCCACAGGTTTACCAGCTGATAACATTCTAACTTTACTGTAAATGCATAGTATAATTAGCAATTAAGTTTTCCTTATAGAGGCTGAGCAGTTCACAAAAGTGTATTCTCCTCTAGGGCAGTTGATCTCAGCTGTTAACTCATTTTTTATTAATTGAGCTTAAAAGTTAATTCCAAATTTCACATTACTGTTCTATTCATCTCAAAATATAAGAATGCTGAGAACCACCTAGTTGGATTAAGAACAAATCATTTTTCTGACATAAAATGTTAGGAAAGACATGAAAATTGTTGTTTGGTTTTGATTTTTTGAATTTGTTAGTGATCCTTCCTGAATATAGGGTAGTGACAATAAAGTAATTCTTTACTATAATGCTTCAAATCCAGGAAAATCATCTGAATTTTCTCTGCAAAACAAAAAGCATCTCCATATCCATGCTGACAGAGTCATTGTCACATCCACGGTGAATTACTGCAGCTTTGGTGATTTGGTGACATGAAGAATCACGTCGTATTTCTCATTTCATGTTGTAATTTGTCTTCTCACTTTCCCTCTTTATTAAATATTTTTATTTCCTCCCAGCTGTTTATCTCTTCTAAACTTTAACCTTTCCTTAATTACAGGAAGCAATAACATATTTGTTGACTGAACTTAGTTCCTTTAGTGAAATAACAGTCATCAGACATTCACACATACCTTTGGACACATACATATGTATTTACTGCTAAACATCAGTTATTATGATTAAATCAGTGCATCTGATTTCAAATAAGTGAACCTTTTTACGATTACTGTGTGCAGAACCCTAGTGTTTGAAATTGTTTATAATATACAATAATAGTTTTTTTTTTCATCCAAAAAACAGCCTTCTAGCAACATTGAGCATCTGAAAAAACACTGACATAGGAAGTAAAGAAAAGCATTATGTCCTTCAGAAACCCTGAAAATCCTTTTTCGACACTACAGCAATATTTGGCTTATTAGAAGTTATTTACTATGTTCTTATAATGTTTTTTTTTAAACTAAAAAAAAAATACTCCTGTACACCTATAGAGCCAGACTAGCCATGTAGGCCCATTTTAACTACATGTATTTCAATATATAATTTAACCTGCTATAGAAAAGAAGCACAGTAAGTCACAGTAGAGGACTATAGATTCTCCATCAGAGATTCTAAACCAGGAGGACAGTGTAAAAATAAAAGTCATTCCACAATGAGAGAAACAAGAAAGTCGAGTTGACCACTAGAGGAAGTTGCATGTCTGGATGTATATTTTTCTAGATTAGATACGCTCAGTTACTCTTTGAACAGATAAAAAATACTAATAGAATAAGACATTTATATTCATGTATTTTTAATTGCATAATGAGCTGTCCAAAAAAACCATGTCTAAAAATGAAGGAAACCAGGAACCATAACAGGTAAGTGTCAAATCTAGTTTTGTTCTAAAGACTTCAGCTGAATTCCAGGCTTCCATTTTGCCAGTTTCTTTGGAGATGGACGATACTAATAAAAACTCAGGGTCTACCATGGTAGAAAACCTAACAGGATGCCCTTACACAAATCTGAGACAGGTAAGAGTGAAACAGAGAAGGAAACACCAAGGAATCTCACCTATACTTGCAATAATGCAAGGAAAGTTTAAAAAAAAAGCAAAAACATCCTTGAAAACATGTATATATGCGCAAGTTGGCCTCAAGGGATCTGAAGAACCTCAGGTAGAAAATTTAGCCTAGAATATTCCTGGATGGTAGTGTGCTCAGGTGACTGGCAAAAACAGAAGTCATTAGAGGAATTTAGTTTCAATTGAGGCCTCAACCACATTCTACAGATGAGCACTTGCTGACAAAAATCATAAAACACTAGGGAAATAAAACATTACAATGGAGAGTCAATCAAAAATAGATCCCAAAGGTAGACCTCAAAACTATAAAACATTGGCATTATCAGACAATATATAACAAATCAAACCCAAAGCCAGCAGAAGGTAAGAGGTAATGAGGCTCAGAGCAGAACTAAACAAAATGGAAACCAAGAAAACAATGCAAAGGATCAATGAAAAGAAGTTGGTTCTTTGAAAAGATAAAATTCATAGTCCTTTCTCTTTCTATTAACGGTAAAGAGAAGAGAGAGGACTCAAACAGTCAGAAATGAAAAAGACATTACAACTGACACCACAGAAGTACAAAATATCATTTATGAATACTACAAAAATCTCTGTGCCCACAAACCAGAAAACCTAGAAGAAATGAATATAAATTCCTAAAAAAACACAGTCTTCCAAACCTAATCAGGAAGAAACAGAAATCCTGAACAGACCAATAACTAGCAGGGGATTGAAACAGTAGTAAAATATCTTCCTAACAAGAACTCCAGATCCGATGGATTCACAGCTGAATTTCACCAGACCCACAAAGAAGAACTGGATCATCATCTGAAAGCCACAGTAAGCTACCTGCCCCTTTAATTTCATTTTTTTTAGCTGCCCTAGGACATTCAGACTTGCTGGTTCCATCAGCAGTCCATGTAAGGCAAGGTAGAGACTGGTCCCAGGGGAAGCACACTGACCGGCCTAGAGTGTGGGTTGTTCATTCCACCCTCTTTCTCCATGAGGGAAATACTGTGTACTCAGGTGATCTCTTTCAGTTCTGAGCTGTGCCAGTTTGGGAAATGGGTTGAAACAAATAAAGTAAAATTACCCTTCTTACCCATTTGCGGCTGTTCCTTGTTTTTTGTTTTCTTTGGTACTACAACTTTTAAACTGGATTCTGGAACTCTCGCAGAAGTGTTTGCTCCATGTATTATTGTTAAATTAGTGTTTCTGTGAGTGGGATGAGTGAGAGCTTTTGCTATTTACTCTGCCATCCTGCTGACATCAGTCTGCAATTACCTGTTGACTATATGTCTGGGGATATACTGCTAACATCTTAAATTCAAGTTGCCCCAATCAAATTCCCTCATACCTGTGTTCCCTTTTTTGGTTAATTGATTTGCTATCTTTTATTCAATAAAATATAAACCTTGGAAATCTTTCTCTCTTTAATGGTTATTAAGTTCTGCAGTTCTCCCTCCAAAATGCCTCTTGAATTTCTCTTTATTCATTGTTCACTTTCTTGATCAGAGCTTTATTAGGCTCTTGTGTTAGACTCCCAACTGGTCTTCCACTCTCTCTAACCTCCCAGTGAAACCTTTGGTAACTTTGATTATCTTGCATTAATTGTTTTATGCTAGGGTGCTAGGGATCTTTTTTTTCTTTTTTTTTTTGTAGCGACAGAGTCTTACTTTATCACCCTCAGTTGAGTGCCGTGGCATCACACAGCTCATAGCAACCTTTAACTCCTGGGCTTAGGCGATTCTCTTGCCTCAGCCTCCTGAGTAGCCTTTTATTTTTTTTTTCCTTATGGAATTAAGCCTTACTTTATTTTAGGGCCATTGATGTCTCTTCTAGCCCCAGTATTATTGTTGGCAGTCACGGTAGGGCTTCAAGGTCACACCGATCAGGATGGAAACTCCACCTTCACCACTTCCCAGGTTTCCTAACTTTACTAAGATTACCATAAAATGGTAATGAGAACAATAACAATTTCTATTTCCTAGATTTTTTGTGAGAATTAAAAGAGTTATCTTCTATTTAAAGTGCTGAGCATATGACAAGCATTTGATGATAGTCATCACTTTTGTTTCCCACCACTTCAGCCACCACACGTATGGCCTAGTACAATAATGCTTGGAGTTTTCAGATTCCATCTCTCTGCTCTATCTGATGAGCTTGTTCATCACTTGTTCTTCACAGCCCAATTTAAATGCTCCCTCTTCAGTGAAAGTTTCCTTGACTGAACTAACTCTGAAGCACTTTCTCTTCAGAGAGGCTTATTGCATGTTTTTCTCAGTGATTCGGTTCATGACATTGTATTCTATCTGTAGAATTGAAAGGCCAGTGAGAATAAGATGTAAAAATAAAAATAAGCTGGCTGGTCTGGCCAGTTTAGGTTCTGCATGACCTTCACCTCATATCTCCCATTCTTGTTTTGTAAATTTACCTATAACCTAAAAGTACTATCTTGAGTAGTTTAGGGCTGTTGATTAAGGAGATTAACTTTTGAATTAGAAGTGTTGTTTTGCTGATTGTTGTTGTTTAAGGGTTAATTATTATTGTGTAAGATAAGGGTTAATATGGTTTTGGCATTGAACTTTTTGTATAAAACTGTGGTTTTGGAAATGGAGGAACAGAACAACTTTGAGAGGCTACTCTCACTGTTCTCCAAAATACTGACCTAAGTTTGGTGGACCTGTCCCCACTCTGCATATTGGCTGATTAGTGATAGGTGGCCAGACCCTCTTCATCTGGTAACACCTAGAAACCTGACAGTTGAAGGGATCACATGAATCATAATGTGGTGCTCCGTCTTCAAGGAAGTGTGGTGACCCAGCTCACTCCATCCCCTGGCCTCAGCCTAGTTCACAGTAAACTTAAACTCCTGGGCTGAAGCAGGCATTTACCACAATGCCTGGCTAGTTTTCTATTTTTAGGAGAAATGGGGTCTTGCTCTTGCTCAGGCTGGTATCAAACTCCTGAGCTCAAGCAATCCACCTGCCTCGGTCTCCCAGAGTGCTAAGATTATGGGGTGAGCCACCACACCTGGCCTGTATGTTTTTTCTATATAGTTTAGAGTTAGCAGTTAAAGGTAAGCAGGTTTTTACTGAACTTTCTTGCTGTTTACTTTTATTCTGTTACTCTCAGAAAATTGGAAAAATTTACTAGTGAGCTAAGTCCATAACCCCAAAGGGGCTATTCAGCACTATACCCTGGGGGGAAAGACAGGTAAGATGAATGATATTTTGACCTACCCTAATTATGTTCATTTGGCAATATTTAGGATCCTACTGCTCTGCCTGCTTTGAATGGTTCATCAAAGGAACAGGGCTAAACCCTTCTGTAGCAGATTTTCTCAACTGCTTTTTTGCTTCTTAGAGATTTTCAGTGGACATATTCAACTCATAAAATGAAGATATTCCACTTTATTTTGAATAAAAACAATCATGAAAGTTCATACATACTTCTCGTTGGTACTCTCCTTTATATTTAAGAGGGACAGAGCAAAAGCAAGAATAACTGTTAAGAGGGATTTTTTTTTTTAAATCAACATCTAAAGTAAGGTCAGTACTAAATCTATTTGACCATTCTATTCTTTGGTCTAAAATTCTGTCCACTGGAAACTGCTTTTTTTGCAATGATGATCCCGAAGTGCTTAAAAATGTTACCCAGATCATTGAGGAGTACTGATCTGTTGACAAATATTTATTGATTATTCATGCTGTCCCAACAACCAAGTAAGCTTGGCAGTTTTAGCTCTGTTTTAGAGATGAGGAAGCTCAGATGTGGTAAATTTCAAGAACCTGCTCAAGATCAGCTAATAAATGATGAAAGTATAATAAATAGTACAAAAGTACAGGGTAGTTTAACTTTTTTCAAGGAGTTGACAATGTAGATGGGAAGGTAAGACTAACACAGTAAACAGAGAATAATTAAACCCAGAATAGTAAGGTGGGAACTATGGATATAACACTTAGGGGATGGAGAGTTTAATGGGGATCATAATAATTAGGCTTCAAGCAGAATGTTAGACTTGAGTTTGATCTTAAGGATTACATAGAACTTATATAGGCAAAATAGAGGGAAAATGCAATTTGGCTATGGAGTAGCAGAGCAAAATAATGCACAGGTGAAAAAAGAAAAATGTTAAGTTCAGGGTATTTTCAATGTAGCATTTATTTAACTATACTTTTTCAAATTTAGTAACCCATTTGCAACCATATCCGCTAAATGGACATTTACTCTGAAAATCTAGTTTAGACTTTTAGAACTGGAAGAGATTTAAAAAATATGTCCCGAGAATTGGGCCCAGTGAGGGGCCCAGTAACTCAGAAAGTTCTGGAATTCAATATGCTTTGTCTACCATCACATTGCTCTGGACAGGTGAAGTGAAGGTGATGGGGGTGGGAAGAGAGAAAGCCCACGCACGGTACTGGATATTCTCAAGCTGTCTACTTTCCACTGACTATGGAGACCCCATTCTGTTTAGCTTCCCAGTTTGCAGAGCTGTCAAATGGAAAGGAAAAACAAAGTACATGAAGTTTCTTTTAAGGTACACATGTGGATTGGGGTTTTCTTTCTTGGCTGTGAGAAGGCGTCTTCATCACGGTACAAAGGAATTTTCTTGATACTGTGGGGATTTATTGGCGCAAGTTATAATGTGCCACAGAGGCACCTTTTTTCTCTCTCTCGAAGTTATGTCAGATGGGTGACATGGCAAACACACAATGGGTTTCTGAGAAATGATGTAAGAACCCAAAAAGAAAGGGCAAGAAATGGAACAGGGAGATAAATTTACCCTTTTACTTCAACCTTGGAAATCATACTGTTAAAAAAAAAAAAAAAGCCATTCATAGTTCCCAGACATTAGCCTTTGGTGCAGAGTTGAGAGCTGCTCTTTTATCAGACTGGCAGACCAGAAGGTGTAGAAGGAGAATGGAGTTTAAAGAACTCCCTGATTCTTGGAAGGTCAGGATGAGAGGATTCTTGGAAGGCCATTCAGTGGATATCCTTAAAATCTAGTTGGGAGGTCTTTAAAAACAAGAGCAGTAAAGCTGCATCTTCTGTGATGCTTTTTCTCATGGTTCTGTCTACAAATGGATATAGAGTGTTTTATTAGATAACTTCTACTCCAGCCTTGCAAATCTGTGTTTACATTTAAGTCATTTAACCCAAAGGAAAGGGCCTTTTGATATTTACAGCTATTGAATAGGGACACATTAGAAAGTACACTTTGTCAAACCAAAATTGCTCAATTATTAATATAGTAAAAAATTGGAGTCCTAGACCAAAAGTGTTAGAATTCTTAATGTTTGTTAATTGAGAAAGGTATGCCTAATCCTTGCTATAGAGAGGCCTTGAGATGGTCTATATATTTACATCTATATGTAAAGGAGGGCTATATCCCTCAATATACCTCTGCCTTGCTTGTGTATTTTGGGCATGCATCCGTAAATAAATGAGCAACTAATATTCAGGAAATTGGAGTCTCCTGCCAGTACAGATGTTATACTTGAAAAGGCATCGCATGGTACTGCAATGTTTATGGAGCCTTCACAGTAGCTGATTGCCCTTTAAAAATACTCCTCGTTAAAGAGAACTTTTAAGCAAATAGGAAATTTTTATCCCAAACCTTTTTACTTTCCGTATAGGGTTTAAGGCATTGGGAATACAATGAGAATATGATGGACATGGTCTTTGTCATTAAATATTCATTGTCTGGACTACTAAGCTCTTTAGACAATGTGTATCTAGTAATAATTTAAAATAGTTAGAAGAAAGTTCCTTTGTAAAAAGCTAGATTGTTGTCAGAATTAGAGAATTTTGGAATTGGAAAGGACTTGTGAAATGTTTCCTTTTGAATCAAGAATCCATTTTAAAAATCACTGGTAGCTCTAGATAAATCAGATTTTCCAATTTATTCAGAATTGGTAGAATAGAGTATATTTTCATAGATCTGCAACAAGAAACCAATTTCAAATTTTGTTTCTTATTTCTAAAATGGTTTTCTGTCGTAACTCTGGAAAACCTGTGCCTAAATTATCATTAGGCAGCCCTGGCATAATTTATGTTAAGAGGTTTTGGCCTGTTTATGTGCCCTGGAATTTGCCAAAATTAGTAATGTGATATTCCATATTTAGCAAACCTATAGAACAATAAATAAGAACACATGCCTATTGAGGAGTGCTGTTTGTTTAAATTCTTTTTTGTGGTATTCATGAAATGCAGGGAACTTCCAACTCAAATTCTGCAATATTAGGCAGCAAGTTGTACTCTGAACCAAACCAGATGGTGATCAGCTCTATTCCTATTATCAACTCAATACAGCGATGGTTAGCAGACCCGACTTGCAGTTTAACATTTGGAACAGATTAGCAGCAGTTAGGCTGAAATGAGAAACCTCCATGTTGCTAAGAGGTTCAGAACATATCATGCTGTAAAATCAGAGGGACTAGTAAGAAAAATTATGAGGGAAAGAGTTCACTGTCTACCTTGGTTTCTCCCTGCAGGACTTGTTATTTCCCTTTTATGAGTGCATTTTCAATGGAATTTTAATACGAGGTATTGTGAGGATTAGGATCTATTAGCTGATCAGCCTCCTGAGGTGCCCCATTCCACAACTTGTTGAATGTATCTCTCTGTAGCCATGATCAGTCTAGGCTTTGGGCAAACAAGGGGATTGTCTGTGCTTTTGAGGGTTGCAAGAAGTTTATGCATACATATTCATATACAAGTCCCACCCATCTGCATTCAGAGTTTTATCCTGCCACGGAAGCTCACCAAACATTTGGGTGCCTTGATTTGAATACATTTGGCTAAATGCTTTTGCCTTCCTTGTCTGTCAATGCCACGTGCTGTCTGCTTCTCACAACAATCTATTCTTTCTGGTATCTATTGAACAAATCTATATTTAGGGTTTTATAGCACCAAGACAAACCAACGTGTGGCCTTCACTTCCAATTTTGTATACAGGTAAAACCGAATTAAGGTGAACATCAAGTCCAGCAAATCTTCTAGGTGTAGCTGTCAAGGCAAAATGTCAACATAGATTACTGAGTTCAACTTCCATTTAAGCACAAAAAACTGAGGTACTGAGAAGTTAAAGGATTCTCCCAAAGACACACTGAGGAAAGGCTGTGATGTTCGGAATGTAGCAACATTCTTTTATAGCCATGATTCAGAGATAGATTCAAAAAGAGAAGACCTGCCACTTTCTATACCCAAGGTGGCATTTCTGCTGTTGATCTGCTAAGCCAAACACCCTCAGAGAAACCCTTCAGAGAGAAGCCAATTGCCTTTGTGAATGTTTTGTTGATTCTTTAGTTAAGCCTTGCTTCAGGGATGATTGAAATATAATTCCTCTTTAGGAATGGATTTTTGGAGTCACTTTTACTGTACAGAGTTAGCCATGATGAAGATAATTTCTAAGGAAGAAAAGAACACCTCACTTGTGTCTACATGAACTGAATTTTGGGTTGCAGCTGTTAGGAGTGCAGACAATGAATGGGGAAGAGAACAGACCAGTCAAGAACTAATTTGCAAAATCTGTTCTTTATCGAAAAAGAGGAAGAGTGGAAGAAACCCTTTTATGGAGTCTTTTTGTGTGTTTTTGTTTTGTTTTGTTTTCCTTTTTGTGATGGGGTCTCATTATTTTGCCTAGGCTTGTCTTGAACTCCTGGACTCAAGATTTTTTCCCACTTCTGCCTCTTGAGTAGTTCTAATTACGGGCATGTGCCACTGTGCCCTGCTGCTTTTAAATGTTTTTGACTGGGAATGACATAAGGGGGTGCAGTTTGAAACTACATGGTTGTACTCTAGAGGAAAAACGATTTTGAGAAGTCCAGAGTGGATGAAGACCAGTTAAAAGAGGTTATTACCATGGAACAGATGAATGATCACTGTAGCGAAGGTGGTCGTTCAGGTCTTTGTTGAACTCACCTCTATCTCTACCTATAGTTGTATTTCTTTAAGGAAAATTTGTAGACCTTGTATACTGTTTAAACTCTTTGATTTTTTTTAACATCATAATTTATGAGCATTTTCCTTATTTAATATTTTTTCATATTAATTTTTAATGGACACATAATATTCACACATGTGGGGATACTATAGTTTATTGAATTGTTCCCTATTGATGGACATTTGAGTTTTCAATTTTTCAGGAGACACTATTGTAATGATGATGATTACAAATACTTCTTTGCTCTCATCCCTGACCATTTCATTAGGGTAACTTCCCAGAAATAAAATTCCTGGGACAAAGAGGAGTCACATGTCTTTAATTTTGCTGGGCATTGCCACATTGTACACAACAGTAGTTCAAGAGTTGTTGGTTTTTTTTTCGGCCGGGGCTGGGTTTGAACCCTCCACCTCCTGTATATGGGGCCAGTGTCCCGCTCCTTTGAGCCATAGGCGCTGCCCAATTCAAGAGATTTTTGTTGTTGTTGTAGTTGTGTGCGCTGTTGTTGTTATTTGGCAGCATAGCTAATACCTAAGGAGCCGCGTGCAGGTTGTGTGCAGGGCCTCCACATTTCGTGTGCTCTTTCCCCTCAAGTTTGTTAGTTGTGATTTTTTTTTTAATGGTATAAAAGTCCTTGTAAATAATCAATGTGCCAGTTTTTTCTGTCTTGTACAAAATATTATAGTTAAAATTTGGAACTGTGAAATTTGAATCAAGATTCCATTTTTTAAATTAGTGGTAGATCTAGATGTATCAGATTCTTCAATTTCTTAATAATGTAACTGAACAGACCAAAGTTTATCCATCCGCCCATGTGTCTGTTTCTCCATTTATTATCCTTCCACCCAACAAATACACTTGCTAGCCATGAAAAACATAATCCCTCCCTTAAGGCATTTAAAAAACTTAAATAGATTTTGTTTTTTAGAGTACTTTTTAGTTTCATACCTTAATTCAAGCATTTTCTAATTATAAACTAAAAGAAAGGAAAGGAAAGATAACAAAGAAAATAATCAGCAATATAAGTAGTACTAATGAAATGAAAGACAATTTTTATTTAAATCATTTATAAGTAATATTAAAGTAATATTGTAATTGGTTAAATGTGTTTATAATAAAGAACTATCATTTTGTAGTAGCCTCAAACATATTATGTGCTTCCAAAATGTAAAAAAATCATAGTGAAGTTAAATGAAACTAATGTGACAGATTAAAAAAATAAACAAAACAAATATATTTATTATATTCATTCTTTCTCTTCCCCATTTGATATGCATGAGAATTTGTCTTGGTGGAGAAAAGACCTTAGTGAATTGTCTGTTAAAGAATTTTTATTCTCTCTTTGTATCTAATGAGATGAATGTTATGACAGATTGGGAGCCAACGAGTTTGTGTTTAGTATAATTACTTGTTACATGTTTCCATGCCACAGATTTATGCTGTAATTAAAATAAAACCTAACTCTGATTCTTCTTTTTCATACCTCAAACACTATTTTTCTATGTGCTAGATGCATAGTAGTGGGTGCTCAGTAAATGACTGATTAATTAATTACTCTGGAAAGCTATTCTTGATTGGTTGAACAGTCTCATCATGGATCTATCTTACTGTAAAGAGTAGTAGAAGTGTAACAAAATACTCTTTGCTGATGCCAGAAAAGCACAGTTTGGTGTAATCAAAGTGAACACAGTGTTTCAGATTTTACTGATATTCTGGGTAGCCATAAGCAGCTGTTAACACTGCAGAAACTTTACAATAGCTACTATGTGCTTTCGGAAATCAACAATTCGCTTCTACTACATACTTAGGTATTTCTTAAGCTAATATATTTTCTGAAATATGGTTAAAAAAAATGTTTTGGCAGAAGCAGCCAACAGCAAGACAGCCTAGCAAGATCCTATCCAAATCATTGAACAAGAAGCTTATTTCTTTGAGGCCTCAGGTCTCCATTTAATAGGCTCTCTCCTTTGTTATACTACACAAGAACCTTCTGGTGTCTCATTAGGCAAGAACATTTCTCTGTTTAAGTTATTACTATTTTCAGGAGTAATTGCATTTTATTAAAGAGATCCTTAAAGAGGTAAAAACCTGTATGACTCAAAGTAGCAATGTATAGTGGAGGAGATTTTAGATAATGACCTGTGGGTGCCATCTAGAAATTTCCTTATAAGAGTATGTAGTTGAAAAGTGCTTCCCTAGCTCATCTCAAATCATACCTGATCAGTCAATGCCAAGTTAATCGAAGTTGTCTCTCCTTTCTGTTATGAGTTGTTACTTCTTTTCCTGCAATCTGCCTTCTGCAACTAGTTTCTTGAAATTTGTGGTTTAACAGCTAGTTTAGATCTTTATTTCCCCTAACCTGTCTGCTATATGTAGGTAACATGCCTTAATTGATCTATTTCAATAGTTAGGCTTTGTCACTGCTTCTGAATATGATCATTAAATGCCTCTTCATGTAAAAATATGCAAATTGTTGTTCTATGGCAAAGTAGGAACTTCCTTCTTTCCTTCACCCAATTAATGTAATGAATACACCAAAGCAGAGACTGGATAAATGTTTGGAACAAATACTAAGCACATATTCTATATCTTTTTTTCTCAATAATCAAATCCCAACTTCACTCTATGGATTGATTTTCTCCTCCTCTTATACCCTCACTTCCTGTACCTCTCACTGTTTCTTTAAAAGGGAGTCCAGCTTTGTAGACTTGATGCCTTCTGCTAAGTCTTCATGTTCTACCATCCTGAAGGCAGTCTTCAGTCCCCTCTCATCACATAAGAATGGAGCTGGGAACTGGAACACTACCTTACCAACGAATAAAGTCTTTACAGCCCTTTCTGTTCTTATCACCTGGTATGGGAATATCATTCTTGTTTCAGACTTAACATGCTCTCTTATTCTGCTTAAGCATGTATTGTCGTATAGCACCTGGACAGCCTCACTACTATATCTGTCCCATGCAAGGAGGAGATGAAGTTTTTCTATTGTAGAATGAGAGGGGTGCATACATCAGCTGCTGGGAGGGATCAACAGCCATGGGGGCCTGGCAGCCTCTAACGAAGCTGATCTTGCTCTGCCTTTCCTCTATGCAAGGAAAGTATTGTTCCATCCCACTCTTGACTGGTTGTCTTTTCCTTGGTGACTCTAATACCATGATACAATGGGAAGAAATGTTTGGATTTCTACTCCTGATATAGGTAACACATGCCACTTGCTCAACAGACACCATATTACAGCTACCTGGTAGTGTTTGTGGAAAGCACATGGATATATTCAATAAACACTGAGTAATCAATGAACATAATTCTCCTTTTCTTGATTTCGTCCTAGTCAGCCTCATCTTTTTTCTAATATCTGAAGTGTGGAGGAGAAATTTTTAAAAATTGTCCATTCAAAGAATTTTTTAAAAAATAATCTTCCTCCTTCTATTCTCATTCTATAATCACTGGAAGAGAAGATTCCCTCTATACCCTCTCACCCAATCAGAGGTTTCCCCACTGTGGAAATGTTGGATGCTTGAATTGCCTTCCTGTTTATGATGTAGACTAGATTTCCATGAATAGAGAAAATACCTGGTTATTGAACATCCTTAATTCCAACAATTTTTATAATACATTTTTATCTTACTGTATATTTCAGAGGTCCATCCTGTGGCCCATGGGTCGCATGCTGTTTTGAGTGAGGATTTTTTTGCTTATCTGTGGTGTCTGTCAGACATGAAAAGTATGCACAGACAGACCTTTTGTGCTAATCAGCTTTCCTTAATGTTTGTGTATGAATATGTGGCCCCAGACAACTCTTATTGGAATTATGAAGCAGAGAAAAAAAAAAAAAGGTTGGTCACCCTTGGTCTGTATTTTTGTACTTAAATGAATCATCCTGTTAAAACATTTGCAATTTTCTTTTTAAGAAAGAAACATTTGCAATTTTCTTTTTAAGAAACCTTAAGATGTTGTAAACCACAGCTCGGCATTGACTGAATGAGTGTGTTCTTGACTCTGATTTGTGAAGTGGAGCAGAACACTTTGGTTGGTGCTGTTAATTACCATTCTTTGAGCTTTCCACCATTCAGGCTTCTATTACTCAGGCCACATTTTCTACAGTATTAGTTATTACCTACTTATCCTTTAGAACCAGCCATAAAACAAAGTAAGGAGAGCATATGTAGAGAGGACAATAGTAAGAAACAAGTTTGAGTGTTAGTGAAGATAGGACAAACCTATGCATTCCTATGTAACTCTGATTTACATGCTTATTGGCTTTTTCAACAGCAACAACTAAAAACTTAGCTTTGCAATGATGCAACGTCACCAAAAGGAATGTACCATCTAATGTTGAAACCGTCGGCTACCTATGAGCTGTCGGCAGGTAGCCGTCGGCTACCTGTGAGCTAGTAGTTCTCACAGTTCTTGACAGATTTTGAGTACTGCTATATTTCCTTTAGGACTTTAAAATATGCCATGGCACCCCTGTAATTATACTGAAGTGCCCTTGGGTGCCTCAGTGCACAGTTTGGAAACTACACGTTTGTTGCCCTAGGTACTGTGTATATAGATCACTTACTTAACACAAGTTTGGAAAGTAGATGCTATTATTTTCAAGTAGGATAAGGAAAATAAAATTTGAAAAGGGGTATAAATTCTGACCTCAACCTCCTACTTAGTAATTAGCAGAGCAGAGATTTGAACCCAAGCCTTCTGCCTTCAACCCCCATTGCATCATGTCACGTGTCAGGATATTTGCAGGATTAAGGTGTTCACAGCTTCCTTTCCCCATGACCTTTCCTGGGTTTCAAGAAACATTAAAATAACTTTTTCAAAACATGTGGAAGTGCTTGAAACTCATGGAACTGATTTTAAGTCATGTCTACATTTTTAGCTTTAAGGCACACGTGCTAAAAAATAAATTTTCTTGAGCAGGGTTTAAAGAACTTTACAATGGCTTTAAAATGGCTCAGGAAAGATTGTTTAAGCTTTGAAATCAAGACAGTGAATTTCTAATTAATTTATAATTATTTTACTACTAGTTTTTAATGTAAAATTTAGTAAGAACCACATATCACTTTTCCCCAGCTATAAGGACAGTCTCTATAAACTAAAACTTCTTCACCAGCTGTTGCCTAATTCAGTATGGTCCATGTTGGAATTTTTCCAACTCTGCCTGCACATAATTTTTAAGTCTCCACAGACTCATGCAAAAATGAACCATAACTATAATCTTTCATGTTACTCATAGTTCTATTTAATTATCTGAAATACTACCTGATAAATAGTGCAATCAGGAGAATTCCAGTTTAACGGTAACTATTTTCACATCACTTTTCTGCTGTCATCTAATTTGAAACAGGTTTTAGATTACTACCTCTAAATTATGTAAACTCTTAATCAATGATTAATTTAAGAATCTTCAAGCTGCTGATTTGTGCGTGTGTGCATGTGTGGTTCTAAGTGTCAATAAATTCAGGCCTAATTAAATGAAATTTTTTCTTTCATGGACTTTTTGGGCTTTTACTTTTTCCTGAGATTTTTGAGGGAATGAAGGATGAGTAGGCAGAACCAAGGAAGAGGAAATCCTTACAAGAGAACATTGTTTTCAAAGAAAATTTTACTTAGCATAGAATTAAAAGTAGATTTGTATTAAGTGCTCCCAACACAGATATGGTTCAGAGAAACATCAGAGTAGTGGAAAAACTATTCTTCATTTCAAACAAATTCATCAGAAAATGGAAATAGATTAACATTTATTGAACACCTTGTAAATGCCAGGAGTTTTACCTCTGTTATTTTGTTTGAACCTGAACACAACAATGGGAGATCATTTTTATCACCTTCATTTTGAAGATGAGAAAACTGACAGCTGAGAGTTTGAGGAAATCACTCATATTTAGAAGTGAATAAATGTTAGAGCTCAAGGGGCTCTGGCCATATAGCCATGGCTTCTGCACACAGGGCTATGCGGCCTTCAGATCAAGGTATGTGGGAAAGGACTCCTATCTTGCATGTTTCATGATGGTGATGACATATGAAAACATTACATTAATTTTTTATCCATCAGATATCTAGTTGATAAGTTAAATGTGACCAGCATTTTTCTAGGAGCTAATTAGTGCTAAATGTACATATTGACATTTATTAAGCTGTGTGACTCACACATTTTTAAAAGTCAGTGATTTATTTTCAGCTTTTCTGTAATTTTGCAGTAGGGATCTCAAGGTATCCCAGTGAGTTGATGAGGATCTACAACACCGAAGAAATGTTGGACTGGATCCCAGGAAACCTGTGTTTTCCTCTTCTACTTGTTATCTCTGTGATCAAGAAATCAGTTTCTATATTCACGGTTCAGTTTATTTGTATAATGGGAAGATTAGAATATATGATGACTGAGGTTCTTCTGAGAACTATAATTCTATGATTTTGCCAAGCACACTCATGTTTTATTAGCCATTCCCAATAGTCTGCATGACTACTATAAAATGCTGGTGGTATATGTCACTCAGAGCTGAAGAAATGCCTTTGGATTTGGCTTGGGAAAGTATAAGTGAAGTAAAGTGAATGAAACCTTTAAAACACTACAGGATTTATATTAGATTTTTTATGTTGTATAACAAACTGCCACAAATTTTGTTCCCTACAACATTGCCTCTTTGTTATCTTATGGCTTCTGGGGGGTCAAGAGTTCCAACCATGTTTGAGCAAGGTCCTATACTCAGGGGATCGCAAGGCTGCACTGAGGGTGTCGGTGGGTTGCATTCATTTCTGGGGCTTGGTCTTTTTCAAAGTCAGGTTGTTGGCAGAATTCATTTTCTTGTGGTTGTGGAACAGAGGTCCTCATTTTCTTGCTGGCTGTCAGCCAGGAGCAGGCAGCTTTCTGCTCTCAGAGTTTGTCTGCAATTTCTTGTTATGTGGTCCCCTCACAAGCCCTCTCAAAGCCTAGAAGCTTAGTTCTTCCAACTAAACAAGGGATACTCTCTCCCTTGTATAACTTATATGGCCTTGTATAACCGTAGTGGGTTGAAGAGTGTTCACCCAATTCATGTCCTCCTGGAACCAATCTGACTATATTTGGAACCAGGGTCTCTGCAGATGGAATTAGTTAAGATGAGTTCCTACTGGAGCAGGGTAGGCCCTAATCCAACGACTGATGTCCTTATAAGAAGAGAAAACAGATGCACACAAACACATACAGGGGAGATAGCCATATGGCAGTGCAGGCAGAGATTGGAGATAGGGTGGTGTAAGCCAAGGAACATTAAGGACTGTTGGCAACCACCAGAAGCTAAAAGAGGGAAGGAAGGATTCCTTCCCTAGAGCCTTCAAAGAGAGCATGGCTCTACAGATACCTTGTTTTCAGATTTCTTACCTCCAACACTGTGAGAGAATAAATTTGTTTTTATAAAGATGTCTAATTTGTGACTGGGTGTGGCAACTCAGGCCTGTAATTCCAGCACTCTGGAGGCCGAGGTGGGTAGATTGCCTGAGCTCAGGAGTTCAAGACCAGTCTGAGCAAGATTGTGAGACCCTGTCTTTAAAAGTAGCCAGGCATTGTAGTGGGGACCTATAGGCCTAGATACTTGGGAGGCTGAGGCAAGAAGAGCCCAAGAGTTTGAGGTTGCTGTGAGCTATGACAGCACAGCACTCTATCCAGGGCAGCAAAGTGAGACCATGTCTCAAAAAAAAAAAAATATATATATATATATATGTATATATATATATTAAAAAATAGGTTGAATTTGTGAAACTTTGTAAAGTTTGTTGCATCAGACTTAGGAAACTGATCCAATACATAATATAATCAAGAGAATAACATCCCATTTCCTTTGACAGCAGTAACCAAATCAAGGGAGAATTTGCCATAGTCTGTGGTTTAGAAGCAACTCACACATTGCTACCATGTGGAAGGGAAAAGGCTTATCCACAGGCCTGACTCACTGAGGATCACCCCAGGATATGTCTAACATATCCACACAAGGACATGTCATTGTATGTCGTGAGAGCGGACCTCTATTATGTAGAAATTGAATTAAGCAGCTTTTTCTAACTCTCTTTTCAAGTTCTAATTAGTTCTAAGTTGTATACAAAAGTATTTTGTTAAGAAGTCTTAGTGTGACTTCTTAAAATGAGAGTTCTTTTCTCTCGGTCCATCAATCTTGACATTTTATTGTGCTCTTAATTGTTTTTTAAAAAAATGATTTGATAATACTTTAGCTGTAGGTTGTTTTGAAGATGAAAGTTAGTTGCTCATTTGAAAGCGTAAGGTGAGGAAACAGAGAACTTCATTAGCTAACCTCTGCCTCCCTAAAAACATCTTTTGCACTGGAAGAGATGTTGGTCAATTGACTCAGTTCCACTGAGCACCTACATGTATTCAGCCTGGTACAAGCTTACTAAGTATTCTTTAGTACATTCTCACTATTTCAAATGATACAATAATGTGGTTGAGGTAAAACTGCAACTTGTTAGCTAACAAAAACCATTGCCCTTAGATTACTTTGTCTAGGATATACTTACACAAGACATTAGTAGACTCCACCCACATTTATTAGCTTTCAGAGAACTGCAGTCCAGGGTTAGTAAAAACGATAAAGCAAAGCAGTGATTCTATTTAGTTGTAGAATTAACCTTGTAGTTTTCATATCAGTTTGTGAATCTGTACCTTTACCAATACTATGAAATGCAATCAGATTTGTAAATTAGGTTCCAGATATATCTCTCATATTTTCCTATGGATTTCTTTGTAGACTGTCAGACAAACATGTGTTTTTCTTTGATACTGCTGTACAGCTCCCTATGGGATAGATTTCAACCCTTAGCCTTGAGGAAAAATAAATGTTTCCCTATATATGAACTTAGTGCGTATCGTATTGCATAACTACTCTGGGTGCACACTCTGTGAACATGGTGATATTCTCTGAGGTTCAAACTTTCCTCTCAGATATAGTTTATTTGGAAATCTATTCAGTATTGTCAAAGATAGAAAGATTACATACTTTATTACATGATGCTGTCAAAATAAGGTCCCTAAACTATTCTTGATTTTATAAAGATCACAATTAAAATTCTTTCTTCTTACCAAATTCCTGTCTTTAATGCTACATGAATAATCCTTTAGGGTATTAATGTTTAATATTGTCAGAAAGAAGTATTAAATGCTATACTTTCAGAAATTATTTGGGCACTATCAAATGTTGACAAAGAGAGCACATTTTTGGTTTCTAAGCTTAGAATTGCTATGGAATGTAGTAAAGTGAAATTCTTTCATACTAAGACATTCATATAGTCAATTTCCCTTGCTCTGGATTTTAGCAAAATGAAGTAAAGTAAGCTATAGGTCCCTAATGAAACTTATATGATCAAAGGCTGCATTTCTTCTCTTTGTTTTCCAGATTGGATCTTTTAAGGAGAGAGGTCAGAATCCTCTAGATAAAATTACAAGCTATGGAGTCAGTTGACCTGTGTTCAAAATTTGAACTCTGGCAGTTTTTAAGCTGTAAAGTAGGATAGTATAATACATCATAGAGGATTTGTGGTGATTCAGTAAGAAATGTAAATGACACAGCATGCTGCCCAGCACAAAGGAAGTGCTCAATGTATACTAGTTAAAAGGAAGCAACACAAATGAAATTTTCACTCAACCCTCACATCCAAGGATCTGTGAAGAAAACTTAAGCTACAGAGAAATTTGCAAATGATTTTGAAGTTTCCTTTGGCATAGACTACTGTGACACCCTCCATCCAGGTAGGAAGGCAAAAACATTCACCGACCACCACCTGCATGTCAGATGACATGTTATAGAGTCTCTGCATAGTACTCATCAAATTCTCAAAAGAAATTTAGGAGATGTCTTCCTTTTAAAAGGAAACAGAAACTAAAATAATAATAAATTGCCAAGTCTGTTTGACTCCCTAATCCGAGCTCTTTTTACTCTACCCTGCTGTTCTCAAAAGACAAAGTCCTCTGAAATTCATGACTTCTCTGTACCATAAAAAAATAAAAATAAGAATGGAAAATGATGAGATTTCTGTCATAGAGGTGACATTTCCTGAAAAAGCAATGTGATTTCAAATAAAGAATAAGACTAGGAGATTTGAGGGAGATTTGAAACATGATTAGAGGTGCACCATCAGACACATTTCCAGACTTGCTCCAGGAGGTCTTTCTCTTATATTTTCACTCAATGTATACAAAGTCACAGTCACCTGGACCAGTTTGTATCCATTGGCAACCTTGGGCTCAGCTAGAGGAATGAGAATAGCTCAGAATGGTGGGTGGAAAATAACTACATTTCCATTTTGAAAACACTCACACTGACTGTAGTACAGAGGACAGATTAGAAAAAGACCAGATAGATGAATGTAGAGAGATCCATTAGGAAGCTATTGCAGTAGTCCACATAAAAAGTGGTTACTCTTAGAGTAGACCAGTGGCAAACGAGAGGCTGAAAAGCCATTGGAACTTTGTGATGAACTGGGTATAAGTCGTAAGGTGAAGAAGGTTCAGAAAGAACTCTTAGTTCTATAAGGTTCACTGGAGTGGGGAAATAGAAGCAGAATCATATTTTAATGGATAGGTCAATACACTGGTTTTTGTCCGTGCTCAACTTACATATGCTGAGTTTGGATATGACTTTGAGATTTTCAAACAAGAGATGTAGGACAGGAAGTTAAAATTAAAGACATGAAGTTCAGAGACTAGACTAAGGATAGAGATATACATTTGGAAGGGCAGTCATAGTATTGTATATATTATATACATGGTATAAAGGCTATAGACACAGATGTTGTTTTCTTGGACAAGCATAGAGTGTGAGACAAAAAATAAAAATTATCTATTACCCAGGCTTGGGGAAGTTCAACCTTTGACAGCTGGCTAGGTGGAAGAGTATGAACCCACACAGGAAAAACAGGAGTGACTAGTGAGACAGAAGCAAAAATGACTACGGTAAGACATTTCCAAAGAAGAAACAATCACCACATGTGGTAGCAGGTGAGGACTCACATTCATAGAGTGTATAACCTGGCACAAATTTAGTGGCTTTAGCAAAAGCTCTTTTGATGAAGTGATGAAGGTAGAAACTGAATTTCAGAGGTTAGAGGAATAAACAAACATGCCTGGAAAGAGCAAAATATTTACAAGGAATAATACATTTACATAGGTATTTATCATTTTTTTTTACTCCTGATGTTCCAAATTTACTTCTATTATTTTTTCTTGTCAATAAAATATCTTTTAACAGTTAGTTTGGAGCAGGTCTGCAGACAGTGTATTCTCTTAGTTTTCCTTCTGCTGAAAAACTACTCACTGCATGAATATTCACTGCATACCATATATTCATTGTGTCCTGGGTTAACACACTTATCTTTCAGCTCTTTAAAAATATTTTTCAACTTACATCTGACCTCCATGGTTTTTGATTAATATGAATTGTTGTTTCCTTATAAAAAATGTTTCATTTGCTTTGCTTGCTTTCAAAAGTTATCATTGGTTTAATTTTCAGCAGTTTGATTATGATGTTTTCAAGTATGGATTTATTTGACTTTCTCTTTTTGGAGAGTTAATGTTAATTGAGCTTCTTTTGTATGTCTATATATTTCAACGTATTTTGAAAGTTTTCAGCCATTATGTCTTCAAAAAAATTTTAGCACTGGATTCTTGCTCTTTTTCTTTGGTACTACAATGGTACAAGGATTAGATCTTTTAGTATATCACTATAAAACCTTGAGGCTCTGTTATTTTTTCTGAATATTTTCCCCTTTTCTTTTCTTTATTAATTTTTAATTAAAATCATAACTATACGTTCATGAGGCATAAAGTGATGATTTGATATACAATGTGGAATGCTTAAATAAAACTATGCTTAACATAGTCATCACCTCACTTCTTTTCTGTGGTAAGACATTTAAAATTTACTCTTAGTTATTCTGAAATATATTCCCCTTTTCTGATGAGAAGTTTTGTCTTCTTTTTTCATTTCTAGAGTGCTCTCCCTTCTTTGGTGGAACGTTTTTATAATATTTGCTATAAAGCTTTTGTCAGATAATGTCAGGATCTGTGTTGGGTGTTTGTTTTTTTCCATGCAGGTTGAGATTTCCCAGTTCTCATTATGTCACCCTTGGTAGAGTGCCGTAGCATTAAAGCTCACAGCAACTTCAGACTCTTGGGGTTAAGCAATTCTCTTGTCTCAGCCTCCCAATTAGCTGGGAGTACAGACGCCTGCCACAATGCCCCGCTATGTTTTTTGTTGCATATGTTTAGCTGGCCTGAGCTGGGTTTGAACCCTCTAGCCTGGGTGTATGTGGCCGGCGCCCTATCCACTGAGCCACCTTCCCAGTTCTTTATATGTCAAATAATTTTAGATTATGTCCTGGTTTTATTGAATGTTACTTTATGAAACTCTTGGTTTTGTTTAAGTCCTATGGAGAATATTGAAGTTTTTGTTTTCGCAGTTAATTGACCCAATTGGGGGTCAACTCATGTTTTCTGTCCAGCCTTCTGTGGATTGTGGTTTCAATACCAGTCTCATTTTCAAAGCCTTTGCAGCACTATTATGAGCTGTCCAATGTACACAAAACCCAATGTCCAGTCTGGGACCTCTTAGTTCAGTTCTCACAGTCTTTATTAGGCTACTAAAGGTCCAAACTATGTGTATGCAAGGTGAGGGCAGGTGCCCATTGGTGATCTTCTGTCTGGAAACAAGGAGCTTCATTTAACCTGCTTTGCTGTGAACTTTTCATAAATACATCTGCATTTGGAACCATTTGGCAGGAGGAAAGGTAGAGAAAAGAGCAGTGGGGGGTTTCCTCCGGCTATAACTTTATCTGAGTTTGCTTACACATTAAACATTAAAAACACATTTTTCTCTTTAGAGTATTTGAAAATTTCTTTGAAATTAATTTGAGAGGGAAATCATTTTGCAAAAAGCTTGCACTTTTCTGTCTTTAATCAAAGGACTCTCCTCTGCCTGGTACCAACCACAGGACCTAATTGGTGGGTCCATTTATCTTGGGTTAGTACTACATAGTGAGGGAGTTTGTTGTAGGGTAAGAGATCTGAAATCAACTGTCAGAGGAGGGTCAGAAAACAGAAAGGACAGAGAGAAGAGAATAAGAAAGAAATGGTTAGTGCAAATAATAGGTATTGGCCCTGGTATGATGACCTGATGTTGATGTTAAAATACACCAGCCCTTAGTTTTGACTTCTGTTAGGTCTTTAGAGAATAAGAATTTCAAGTCCTACAATGGCCTCACTTTTATAGGCCTTATGTCTACTTGAAAACCATATTTCTTCTAACTGCAGATTAATGATTCAAAGATCACTTTTTGATATTTCTGGTTTCTGGAAGGTTTGTGGAATACAAATCAAGTGAAAACTAGGATTTTCAGGGACACTCTCACCACCTTTCCAAGGTAAGGACACAAAGGAATCCTATTCACAGACAAATTCTTTAAAGATCTAGTTTTATGTGTAAATAAAACCTTTAATAAGTATTGTCCATTTTAGACTCCGAATGGGGTACTTAAAACCACATGATCAGAATACAAGTAAAATGAATTTTAAAAATAAGCAAAACCTCCTAAGTGGTGCACAAAAATGATGTCATGGAAATCTGAAAACTCTCTTTAACAGTTTATGTTTATAGGATGATATCCTGCTGAAGTCTGATGAAAAAAAATAAAAGAAGGAAAGAAAAAAGAAAAAAACTCTTAGAGAAAATTGACTACTTGAACCTGGGCTGCCAAATGCATTTAACTCCTGCAATTTTGGCAGAATATCACATCATCTAACTGACAGAGATAAACTCGAGGTGTAAGGGATATGAAATGCGGTTTGTATTCTTGACTTCCCAGATAGTTGATTGCAGAAAGTGATAAGTTAAAGCTTCTGAGGAAAAAGGTAAACTAATTCTGCAGCTGCCAGTGATGTATCCTGGCTGGACTAAAATCAAGGTATTTTCATTAGCCTAGGCAGCCTAAAACACATGGGGCTATTTTAATTTTTAAAATGTAGTTTGCCCATTGTTAATATGTCAAGAACATTCCTTTTTGGATCTTGCAGTTGGATACAATCTCAAAATGGCTATTGTTTCTCCATGATGGAAAAAAATAACCTTGAGCATAACTAATATAAAAATTAATAATGTCTGTCTAACGAATGAAAAATTACAAAGAATTTCCTCATAAAAGAATTCCTCTATTTTCTTCATAATCATGGATTATGCACGAGAGGCAAAGTGCTGTGGGCTTCTCTGAGGATGAAAAGAGATTTGTTATATGAAAATATGAATATTTTTAGCCAATCTAATTATGGGTAGATAATTATTCAGGGTGAAAAAGACATCCTTTTATTACCACTGACTATAAGAATACGTAATATTCATTTAGTGTGTGCCAAATTTGCTAAATTTTGTTGTATGGATATCTTTAGGGGAAGTCTGGGGTGGTGGCCCCAAAATCAGACTCTCCAGGTCCAGTCCTGGCTTCTCTATTTACTTCAGGCACCTTGACTATTCTCTGTTAAGGTGTGTTTACCTGATGTCTGTTGCATGGGGTTGTTGTGAGCATTAAATTATCTCATGTAAAATGCCTAGCTCAGGTATCTGGCACTCAGGAAACACTCCACAAACGTTAGTTGATACAATGACATAAAGAGCCTATATAACAAATAAATCATTCAGGTAAAGCTCTTTCCATGACAAAATGTCTTCTGAAGGAATTCTACCTTGAATATGATTAGTCCAGCAAGTTTAGGACTGCTAGCCTCCGATGTTTCAAAATCTGATATATAATCAATAGATTTTTACTACAATTGTTTATAAAACTAAGTTCTATTCAAACATTTATAGAAATTGAGAAATATGCCTGTGGACTCTTGGGTTTCTTAAGAACTCAGTTTGAAAACCAAGAATTATGTTGAAATCTCTTTCCCTTTCCCTGTACATGGTAGAGATTCATGTAAAAAGTTTAGTGCCAATTCATTTAGCTGCTTACTTCACAATGAGGATATTTATGTTGTTCTAGTGCAGCGGTTCTCAACCTGTGGGTCATGACCCTTTTATAACAATGAAAATACATCGTGGCATTAGGAAGGTTGAGAAACACTGTGAGACCATTGTCTCAGAATATTTAAAAGGAAAATCTCTTTATATTAACTTTGAATGTTTTCAATAATTTTTCTGTTTTTATCATTGATTAGCATTTCAGCTGTATAGCTTTCTTTCTTTCTTTTTTTTTTTTTTTAGTACACCAAGGCAGTAGGGCAGGAAGCATAGTTTAAAGTAAGAGTTCCATGTTTAAGTGTGAAAGTCATCAAGAAAACAATGAGCATTGGCTTCCTCTGACAAACTCTTAGGACTGAAAACTAAAAAGGGATAGGTTGCTCTTCCTCCATATCTCACAGCACTTGGTAATCATGGTGTCCATGCCTATTTTCTGAACGAATGAATTCAATTCACTTTTGCTTTTTCTCTCACTGACAACACAGGTTCCTCTTCTGTTTATGCATCGAGGTTCCGCTCAGTTTCTTTCTCTTAGAAAACTTGCCAAAGTGTGTATCTTTCTCTTTATTGTCAACCTTTTGGCTTCTCTGGGCCACATTGGAAAAAGAAGAATTGTCTTGGGCCACATAATAAATATACAAGCACTAACAAAAGCTCATGAGCAGAAAAAAACAATGTCCTTGCATAATTTTGGTATCTGCCACCACTACCAGAGATAACCAAAAAGTCTTCACATAATAATCTTAATTATACATCAGCCTGTTCAGAGAATCTCTTAAAATTGTCTAGCAGGTCCCAAGTTTGCAATCACTAATATAGAAAATGTACATTTCTGATAAAATGTCTAGTTTTTTTGGTATTTTTATTATAAAAGTAAAAGAAAAGTGGGCAACATAAAACTAGTGGGATTTTGGACATTGTGTTTGAGAAACTAATGCATCAAAATCTGGTTCAATGGAAGTAGCTGCAATTCTCAGTGAGTTCTCAAGGTGCTCACCAGATATCTTGGTTCTTATTTTACTCTTGATGTACTTCATTCTTGAAAATAGTTGCTTGCAAATGTAGGTGCTGCTATAAAGCGATGACATGAATAAGGCATGATTGTGAAGTGAGGGGTATTTGTCTCTAGAAGACAGGACCTACAAGTCCAGTAAAGAGACATGATCACATTTTTCTTTAAGTTGAATGTCAGATTGCAGCTCTTTGCATTCCATTGGAAAATTGGCAAGTAGCATATTTATGTCAACTGAAAATGGAGTTGCAAATGCACTGAAATATTGATTATTTTCTCAGAAATCTTGAAATCTGTTTTCAAATTCTTGTACCAAATTGAAAATCAAGTTTGCATACTTTTTGCTCTTCATAGGACTGTGTTTTGCTAAAGTGTTGAAATGTATAAAATTGTTTGCCTTAATATTAGCTCACAATAATTTCAGTTTTTTTTGGAATGCTGTTATGTTTTGAAACATTATATGATAAGTTGATTTTCACCCTGAAGAGACATGTTTAACTCATTTAAATAAGCTGTTAAATCCACTAAAAATGCTAAATCTGTAAGCCAGTTTTCAAAGTCAAGTTCTGGTATATATTTGGTTTTTAATACCATAACCATATACCATAATACCATAATACCATATTTGGTTTAATACTATAAATGACTTATTACCACATAGTAAATCATAAAATATTTTCAATATTTGTTCTCAACTTAGACATTTTACTTCTGAAAAGTAAATGATGTCACCATAGTTAGCATCAGTACTTTTAAGGAATTCTTGGAATTGGCAATGATTCAATCCTTTGGTCCTTATGAAATTCAGTCTTGATGACAATTTGCATGATTTTATCCATTTTTAAAGCTTTTGTGCATAAATTTTCTTGATGTACCATGCAATGATACTTCATCAAACCTGAGTTTGAAGTGGCAATTGTAGTGTCTTCTATTAATTTTACAAGTTCCTCTCTTTTACCTACCCTTACCAGGGCACCATCAGCAACTATGCCAGATATGTTGATAATGGAGAAAGAAAATTGCTTTAACATATTTTTTATTGCTTCATATAAATCTCTTGATTTAGTTGTGTCTTTTAATGATACTAAAGAAGTCATTCTTCAGTGATTTTATATTCACCATCAATACTTATAAGCTTGAGCTATATTTTGTAGCATTAGTGCTATCTGTCATTCATCACCAATGCATAAAATTGAAAATTAGCAGTTTTACTCTCCAAATTTCTTTCAGTAAATTTTCCAGTTTCTTCAGTCCTTTGGTTGTAGTCTGGTGAGACAGACTGATCTTAGAACTATCCCCCCCCCCTTTTTTTAAGGCATGTACCATGCCTTCCATACATTACTCAATAAACTTACCATCAGTAAGTGGTTTTGATTTTGATGCTATTAAATATACTGCCACATAACTAGCTTTTACAATGGAATCCATCTGAGTTTAACTTAAAAAAAATTTTTTTTATTGAGAAGTCAGCCTTTTTTTTCAGCTCTGCTTTTTTGTCGTTATGACACAATCTTTCATATGCATCAGATTTGGAATATAATGTCTTTTCAAATTATAGTCTTTGAAAACTTACACAAATTCCTTATGAATTATGCAGAATCCCTTACTATTTACCTCAACAAAAAAAGTAGTCATCTTTCCATTTTTCACTGAACAATTTTCCTTCATTTATAATTTCTTTGGGGGGGTTCTCTTTTCTTTTGAGTTGTTGTAGAAGCTATGCTGGGATTAAACAAATAATAGTAGATAAGGGACTATATTTACTTTTATTATGAAAATTAATTGATAGGAAAATACAGAGTAAGATTGGGGGCCTTCCACATCTCAGCTCCCAATGCAAGGTGAGGTAGAGGGCCAACTGTAGACTACAAGTAGGCAATGTGTATGGTGCCACCAAGGTTACCTGACTGGGCATGGTGGCTCACACCTATAATCTTAGCACTCTGGGAGGCCAAGGCGAGAGGATCAGTTAAGATCAGGAGTTTGAGACCAGCCTGAGCAAAGTGAGACCCTAACTTTACTAAAAATAGAAACATGAGCCAAAGTTTTGTGATACATACCTATAGTCCCAGCGATTAGGGAGGTTGAAGCAGGAGAATAGTTTGAGGTCAGGAGTTTGAAGTTGCTGTGAATAAAGCTGAAGCAATGGCATTCTAGCCTAGAAGAAAGAGGGCTAGAACTCTGTCTCAAAATTTAAAAAAGTATGTCTACCTGACTTGTAAATAACATTAAATTCCTAACTTTGCAATAGTAGGTTGAAATATTATTGATAATTACTGACTAGCCAAGTCACTATGAGTACATGTAATGTCTTATGATGTCAATTCAACTGTCTGTGCTTGAAAAACACACACCAAACTGTACACCACTATAAAACTGAAGCTATGCATGCATAAAATAGAGCTTACGTCTGTTTATTTTACGTGACATTGCTCCACAGCATTGCTGTCTACAAGGTTCACACTTGAGAACTGCATAATTTCCACCAAAAAAAAATCATTAATAATGTTAAGTAAGTTTGTGATTTTGTGTTGGGCTGCATTCATGGCCATCCTGGACTACACAGGTTGGACACCCCTATTTATAGTATCCATGGCCTCTTCTTCAGTGGCATGGCATCATTTGTAATAGTCACATTGAGCTTCTTGTCTCTCCATCTAGGTGAGGGCAGGGATGCAATACTTTCATTCCATTAACTTTGGCCATGCTTCATAAGCATGGTCCAAGGCTCCACAGAAGCCTGGGGTTTCCATTTCTGCAACTGTCAGTAGGGAGTTATTTTCATCTTGTAATGAGTAGCAGGAATGCTACTTTACTTCATTTACACTGACACATGGAAGACTTAGTTTGTGTTTATTAGAAGTTTTCAATGTTGATCATAGGGTCATGCGAGAAAGGATCTTTGGACTCTGTTTTCCATAATCAACTAATTCTGTGCTTCTTTCCACTGTATTCTTTTATTGGAATCACAGCTATTGTTCTTCTCACTGGAATTCAGTACAAGTTGGAAGAGTTCACATCGCACAGCAATCTACAATTCAGTAAATGTAATAATTGCATAGTGAGAACTGCTCCCTCAACAGTGGGGTAAGAAAGAGACATACAGGAGGCCAAGAAGACCACCCCAGTGCAGCACAAAAATCACCCAAAAGGAGACTTTCAGCAATGCAGACAGAGTGGCCTGAGGTTTTTTCCTTATAAGTGAAACCCAGATTTCCTGGAAGAGCCCCTCCTAAGGGTTTGGCCCCACACAAGCTACGAGGTCCCTACCCAATCCTATGAGAGGAACGTAGGCTGGAAAATTCTCTTTGGACCTCATCTAGTGGGTTGCTCCCATCACCTATCCCACAAGTGGTCTGCTTCCTGCTAATCCCCTCATTTCCAGATCTTGCAGACTCTGTTCCTTTGTGGATGACTGAAAAAGTAGGTAGAAGATGAAAGCAAAGAAGGAGTAATGACAGAGCTGTTATGTTCCAGCAGACACACGAAGCATTGGATTCCAAAGAGGACTCAGACTAAGCCTTAGTAATAAAGTATTTCCAAACTCTGTTACAAATATGTGAACAGCTGTTCTGGACCCATTCTTGTGTAATAAAATCTTATTGTTACTTGGTCTTTGCAAACTGAAGGCAAACTGCTTAGCTTACTTCAAATATGAAATGGAAATTGTAGTTGGGTTTGCCTCTGGCTATCACAAGGGTTGATGTCTGAATTTTTGTATTATCCTCTCCCCCAGCAGTTACAAGCATTCTTCCTACTCCTCTAAAATAACATCATTTATTTAATTTCGAGATAAAAAAAATCCCTAGGATATTGTGTTTTTTACCAATATCATCCTGTGTGCAAAGCACTTTGATCTTTGTCTAGGGAACAAATACTACCAAAAACAAACAAATAAAACCCTACAAAAAAACACTCTGAGGCAAAATTCTGCTCTTTTTCTTTGTGCTAATAAACTCACTAAGGTTAAAAATCCTCAGCCTATTTGGAGTCTGATATTTCTTAGAGGAAGCATAGTGCACCGCTGACGGTGAACCGGCTGCTATGTGTTTGGAGCAGCACTCCCCACAAGCTGATTATATCATCTCTGGTAACCACCCACATTTATTAGAAACTTATAGGAGAATGCTAACGAACACACCCCTGCACAGTCTTTCCACAAACACTCTAATAGATTTTCATCGCCTGTTACTTCTTAGTAACCAAAGGGAGGAGAAAGGGAAAGAATTAAATGGTTACCCACTTGCAAATCCTCTGGAAGGATTTGCAACGACTTCAGGAGGGTGGAGAAAAACTCACTCTATCTCTTTTCCCCGTATTTCTTTACTAGAATAGAAATACTGCCTGAGTGTTACTTGCTTACGTATGCTTACAGTCTCTCCCTCTCTCTTACACACACACACCCCCATGCCAACTCCGAACCCATACACAATCACATAAAAGACCCCTTTAATAATATGCTTCCTATAAACTGCATAAAGCAGAAACTTCTTCACTCAACCACATGCTAAAGCTATGGAACTGCAGAAGTGAAGTCATCAATAATTCCTTTTGTATCTCAGTCTGCAGTCTGATTCTAATTTCGTGCATTTTGTCACTAAATAGAACAGGAGCCACAGTTCTCTGCAACAGTTACTTTACAACTATGAGCACAGGAAAAGGCTAGTAATTGTGTCCTATTTAGACTATGACTCTGCAGTATTGACAAGAGAGAATTGGCTTCCATGAAGAGTCTCATTATTGAGATGTTGGATAGGTGGAGTTGCCACGAAGGTTAAATGTACCTTTCTGCCTTTATGCATCCCCATCTGTCTGTTTATAACCCTATTTTTCTATCCATTGACATCTCTCCACTCCAGTTCTAGAGTGGCAGTACTTCTAATTTCTCTCCAGATACACAAAATCCCAGTTATCGTGGCTTTCATCTTCACGATATTCCTTCCAAGTATCTCTTCCCTTCTAATAATGCCACCACTACTTTTCTCAGAGAACGATTTCAAGGATTTTAAGAGGACAGCGTGTAGGCTGAACTAATTCACACTTAAGTAGGAATAATTAATATCCTTCTTATTACTCCCAGAATGTTTGCATTTTAAGAAGGGTCTTATTACCCCTCAAAATCAATAATTGGAGACATTTCAGAAACCATGAAATGAACTAAACCAGGCAGTTTTCTGAAGTGTAAAGGCAATGGGCAGCTGTTTTCTTTATTTCTGGAACAAGGCAAGGTGTGTGCTATTGAAAAAGACACCATGAGAAGGCAGGTATTGGAAAGCCACAAAGTGCAAGATGTCCTGGTTGACAGTGGGAAAGGAGGGTGTCCTTTGGGAAGGCAACACCACAAATGGCTTAGATCTAAAATATTTATCTTTAGAGATTTTCTAGGCCAACCTCATTTTGTCATGGTTCACTAAAAAAGGAGGTGCCAAAGATGACTGACTTCAAATCTATAATTGCAACTTACTCCTATGGGGAAGTGATTTTATTCTTGTGTTTACTGCACCATCGAATCTTTTGAGCATTTTACAGGGGGAGCACAGCATAGCAGGTGAAGACAGAAAGAGGGAGTGTGAAAGTCATGGCCCCAGCTTCTTGCTTCCCAGTCATGAGCAAGGCATTTTGTCTCTGAGCTTTGGTTCCAAACCTGTTCTGATAAGGTAATAATAATGATACATACTGCACAGGGATAATGTAGAGCTTGAGAAATGGTTAGGTTGGAAGGCTCTCTCAAATTTTAAATCCTTTATTTCTCAGTCCTTTCTCACCTCCTTTTAAAACCAAAGGGCACCTGGCACTTGGAATTCAGAGCACATTATGGACCTAGAGGAACCTTATGTAATCTTGATTTTTCCATTTGAGCTCTTGTGTGTATGCGTATGTATTTGTGGAGTTAAGGGAAGGAGAGTCCTGAGTCCCTGAGAGCCTGGCATTGTAACTGGACCCAGAAGTACAAGTTGGTGAATGAGAGGTTCATTTTGTGTGTGCCACCTCCAAAGAAACATGCAGATTCTTCATCTGCATGGGTGCCTCGCTGTGTGAACGCCATAAAGGTCAGGACATCACTGGAGCGCCTTCTGGGTTGGCTCAGTTCTGCTCATTTACAGGTCAACAACACATGTCTCACAAAGGCTGCATTGAATTCCTGAGCCTAACTCAAGTCTTTGCTTCTAGTTTCCGCATAACTCCTGGGTAAGCCAACTGACTTCTTCCTGGCTTTCTCTGGCCAAAGCTGCTTTCCACCCACTTCTCTTTTTTATTCTCTGTGTATACATGTGTTTTCCAGAGGTTTAACCACAATTGCATAAGTATTTTTTCTATTATGAGCTGAAAGCTAACTGTGGAGAAATAAGATAATTCAGTCAACTGGATTTTCTTTTTGGGAGTAAAAAAGATTCCGGGGAGTTTCTGTGGGGCAACATCCTCCTGGCAAAACATCACTCCCACTAGTGCAATTCCACTAACTAAGGCTACTGACAACTGAAGTTAGGAATGATTCCCCATACTTGAATTTTTTGCCTAAAATATAGTACTACATATATTGTTATTCATTTAAAAAGAATGAATCTCAGGAGGTTTTCTCAGACAGCTGAACTGAATCGCAGAAGGTTTTCTCAGGACGTTTTCAAGCAGTCTGTATTTTTAGGGTTGGCAAGATGGTTGTAGTGGCACAAAGTTGTGGCTAGGTGATAGGAGTGTGGTTGAGGGCAGGTGTTGGTACACTTGAATGCTATATGCTGATTTTAAGTTTCTTACTAATTCTTTAGATCTACAAAAGTATCTATGCTTCTCTAGATAGTTTCATTAGATACTTAAAGTTTACACATTGTAAGAACCCATTCTGTGGTTAAGAGCTGAACCTAGTATAAGGCCTGACAATTAAGTTTGTGAACTTGTCCTAGAAAGGGTGCTGCATGCCTCTTGGTACATATCACTATGGTCACCTTTGAAGTGCTCCCCTTGGAGAGCTACATGGTGACACCAGCGCCTAATACACCATTCAAAGCAATTTTAGAACTCTTTTTCTGGAATGGCCATCAAAGCTCTTTTCATATTACCTTTGATGTCCTGAATGCCATCAAAATGTTTTCCTTTCAATATTTCCTTTATCTTCAGGTAAAGAAAAAAATCATTGGGGGATCAGATCAGGTGAGTAGGAAGGGTGTTCCAATACAGTTATTGGTTTACTGGCTACAAACTCCCTCACATTCAGTACTGTGTGAGCTGGTGCATTGTCATGCTGCAAGAGCCATGAGTTGTTGTCCAAGATTTTCCTAACTCTTTCTCTACTGATGTTGGTCTGCTATGCTTCCTCACAGTCTGCTGATGATTCTGATTTGCAATTTGATGAATTTGTGCAATGTTTTAATCATTATGAAATAATGAATTATTTAAAAGATAATGTTGACATATAAAATAACAACAATAACAAGAATAATGACAAGTAGCACTTCTTGAACACTTACTGTCTCTCAGCATTGCTCTAATTGTTTAAATAAATATTGACTTAATCTCAATATAACATATGAATGCTTTTATCCATAGCATCATTTTACAGATGACAAAACTGAGGCACAGGCACAGAGGGATTGGACACTCGAGGATTCCTAAGTAGGATCCACATCTTATGTGGTTTGGCCTCAGTGTCCATATGTATAAACCATATTCTAGAGATCTGTCTCATCTCAGACCTAGGCTCATACTAAGCATAAAAAAAAAATTATGTCCTCACTCTAAACCATGTACACATACACAAAATAACCTGTGAATGAATTACCCCCACCCCCTTTTTTAGAAGCCCATGACATAATTCAACATTTCTGGTCACCAATATTTGGTGGATGGTGATCCAAAAACTTTAAATTTCTTGAAATCTTCTATTGATATCTGGATGTTCAGCTTTAATTTTGGTTTTTCTGTTTCCTCTGTTCAATATCTTATAGAAGAAACAAATTTGCTTTACCAAGAATTGTTAACTATTACATTATAAGAAGAAAGTAAATAAGTAATGAACGATGCCTGATCTACATTAAAATAGAACTGCCACCTGGAAGCATTGTATACTTTGGGGGGAAGATAAGAAGAACTATTGAAAAGAGTAATTTTTGACATATTGAAGTGAACAACCATGAAAATTCTTGGTGTGTGTTAGCTAAATGTCAGGATGTTTCCTGAATTCTGGCAGGAAGCAAAAGAGTATGTCATGTCTAATGACATAAAGTCTAAAAATAAAGGTGTGTACCTAGAAATTCATAAATCCATTTCTACCTCTCTACCAGTTGGATATGGATTCAAGATGTCAACATTGAAATGAATAAAGCTTCAGTAAATAAAAAATTCTAAAAGGTATATTTCGCTTATGTTTATGTTAAGTTGTATATTAAAAATGTCTCTCTGACACAGCTTAACTTTCTGGGACGTTAACATTCTCCCATCTCTTTCCAATTCATTATCTGTTAACTTTCAGACAGCATATAACCTTCCTCCAGCTCAAGGACAAGGCCGAAGTTTACATAAACAGAGTGCAGACAGGGAATTCACCTATTCCTTGAGTCTCTCACAAAAATTTATGTGAGTCTAAGGACATAAACCACCATAATTATCATTAAAATCTCTTATCCTCTCTAATATCTGTTACCTCTAAACTTGTAGGAGCCTCATCCTCATCTTTACCTGTCACAAACAACTGTCCTTCGTACTATTCTGTCCTGAGCAATATGAAATCATGTGAGTCTTGCTCCTAACACATCACATGTGTATCTTCTCTCCCATGACCAGCAGACCCAAGGAATGGAACATTTCTTCTATGATGAATACTTTCCTCAACAATCCGTTGCACAGGCTCTTTCCCTGGACCAAACTAGAGGACTTTTCAGTGTAGGTACTAAACGGGCAAAGAAGGTGTGCAGGGGTGGGAGCTATGAGTCTGTATGTTAGCTATGTGGACATGTATATGCTAATGCATTTTCCTCAGTTCATCAAAGAGGTGACATTTCTGCCACCCTCTTTCATAGATAAAAATTGGCAAAGAAGAGGCAGTAAAAGAAATTTCTTTAAAGAAACGTAAATATTTCTATTTGCCTTTTGAAAAGAGGTGTTCTTTCTTTTTTTTTAAGAAACTGACTTCCTAGAAAATATTAGGAATATTTAGGCCTATACCACAACCAATTTTGAGATCTTATATATTTACTTTTTGATCTCTATATCCTATCTGAAAATTGTTCTAGGGAATAAGAGGCTGGAAACTCACCTAGCCGAGAGAAAATATCTCTCCCCAAGCTTTACTCATTTCATGTTTTTATTTGCAAAAGTTTTCCATATTTTTTACTAATTTTTAAAAATATTTTATTTATTAATCTTTTTATCACCTTGTCTTTGTTAGGTGCAAGATTTCCATATTTCTTAATTTTAATGAATTTCAATAAAACTGTAGGAAAAATGTAAAATTTCTTGGATTTTTTCTTTATTTCTTTTAAATTATAACTTTTATTCTAAAGTCTAAGTTCACAGCTCAGATGATGTTTAAAATGAACCGATAAGGCCAAGAACATAAGTGACAAGACAGATGAAGGAAGCAATTTCTTAAAAAAATGAAAGAACACCTCTTTTCAAATGGCAAGTGGAAACATTTTCTTTTTCTTTTTTACTTAGATATTCATTCTGTTATAACTCAGGTTATTATCTTTCTAGGGATATAATTATGCCACATAGCAAATTCACTTTGCTCTAGGGGTTCAGAAGGATTGTAGCAAATAGCTGGCCCAGTGGGGGGCACACATATACCTTCAGGCTTTCCTGTCTATTCATCATAAGAGTAAACCAATGACACAATTTTGACAGTTTGTCTAGTTTGGGTTACCTTTTGGATATATTTTTCACAACCTTTAGCATGTCTTACACCTAAGATTAAAGAAGGAAGGTGAAAAAATCCAAAGCAAAGAATCTGTAATCAGTTCCACACCACTGCTGCTCATCTTCAAGCTTCTTCTGTGCATAGACAAGTCAGCTCCTGGTATGTGACTGGGGCAAGGCTGTAGTCTGTTTTTTCAGGGTAAGATGGTGGGGATGCTCTGAATGTCAATGGCCCATCCATTCCTCATGGCTGGCTGGTTTCACACGTGAGGGATGTATCCAGGCAAGAATGCCAATCACCTTCACTGCTGTTGGTGTGGATAGGGTCACCAAGTAGGGGACTTTTCACCATGGTTTCAGTGGGTTCAGGCTCCATTCTTTAATCCACATATGGTTACCTGGAGAGTAGGGATGGACTGGAGGTGATAAACTAACAGGCTATCTATCATTCACCCATTCTGAAATCTTTTTTTCATTATTTTTCCCAGTGACATTAGTTGGTTAGTATACTAGTTAGTAATTTGTTTCTTCCAGTTCTCTCAGGGTCCCTGGTAAATTTCTTAAAATGGGAGGGTCCTGTGATATAGTATTTTATAGGGTAACTTTTTTTCTTTCTTTTTTTTTAGTGTTTTGAACTAGGTTAGATTGATTACATTTGTTAGGTACAGTCCCTCTTATAATTGTGTCCCACCCCCAAAACTAATGTCACATACTGTGATTCCACAGCCCCCTCCCTCCAAAATTCCAAATCCCTGGATTTTTTTCATTGGGATCAAATTTTCTAATTAGTTTGTCTGATTATAAGTGCTATTTAATTACCAAGTTTCAAATATCTTATCCTTACCTTGGGACTGTGGAGGGGAAAATATGTGAATTTTAGTCTGCCATTACAAATATCTGCTTAAAGTTGGTATCACATTTTTGAAGAACAGAATTTAAGTTCCACTATAGTGATGTTAATAACTAAAGTGACATGAGTAATAGTTACCAAATTCCCAAAATGATAGGTGATCAAGAGAGTAAGTAGCTGCTGGTTTTGAGGAGTCTTAAGGGATAGTGGTGTGATAGTCTTCCTAGACCCCCTAATCTAGGATTATGATTCTGAATGTTGTGTTATGATTTAGAAGGGTCCTGAACTGTTATCTTGTTACTGCACATATAGTAAGTGCTTTTTGTGAACCTTCCAAATCTCATCTACCAACTTCCTTAACAAAACCAAGTATTTATGCCTGTCATCACTGTAAATCCCAGGGAACCGCAGGAACGTCACTATGGGTTATTTCACTCATGTTTTCTGTCAACCAAATTGCAATATCAGTCTTAACAGCATTTTTCATTTAAGATGCTTTAAAAAATGAGACTACTTCAACGAACCATTTGGGGAATTTTGGTTCTAGAAAAACCATTCTTAAAACATTGAGTTTTCCAGCCCAGTGCATGGCTCATGTCTGTAATCCTACTGCTCTGGGAGACTGAGTGGTGGTGGTGATGGGGAACCACTTCAGGTCAGGGTTTTGAGACCAGCCTGAGGAAGAGCGGGGCTCATTTCTACTAAAAATAGAAAAAATTAGCCTGGTGTGGTGGTGCACCTTGTAGTCACAGCTACTCGGGAGGCCAACGCAGGAGGATCCGCTTGAGCCCAGGAGTTTGAGATTACAGAGAGGCGTGATGACGTCACTGCATTCTAGCTGGGTTGACAGTGAGACCGTCTCAAAAAAACCCCAACCTTTTAGTTTTCCTAGATGGTAGACCTGATTTTTCACTTATGCAGGCAATTCATGGGGTGAACTTTATACTCTGTCCATAATTGGTATATGCCTACTTTCCTTATCCTTGTACAGTGGGAAAAAAGAAAGCGACTTCTCAGTTCCTCCCTTGACTGTAAGGTGAGTCTAGGACACAATACCTTCCAGGATGTGTCCAGAGGACACTGAATTGTACTACGAGGGCAGAGAAATCATCGCCCAGCACAATTTTATCTTTCCTGTGCTAACTACAGGAAAGAGAGGACGGGATAAATGAAACTAGCTTTAGTGAGTTGTACTCAGAGACCAGAAATTTGGCCAAAATTTTGGCCTTTGTGTAGTAAACAGGCATTAATTATAGTGCACAGCCATCGGGAACACAATGTCGTACAACTAAAAATTGAGCTCAGAGGTTGGGTCCAGGATTGTGAAAGAGGTTGGATGCTCTCATATATAACTCTTATGGATATAAAACAATATTCTTTTGTGTTCTTTTTGTTCTGTTTTTCATCCCTCTGTTTTCCTTTTCCTTCCTTCCCAGGGAGGTACTCAAGCAATTTTTAGGATTACACTTTAATGTATCTCTGGTGTTTCTGAGTATGTCTTTATGTAACTTTTTTTAGTGTTTGTTCCAGGTATTATATTTACTTAAATTAACACAGTCTGCTAGTGTCATTATGTGATCGGTTAGAGGGAAATGAAAAAAAGTCCTTTATGTTTCTTTACTCTTTCTCCATATGACAATCTTAAGTATTTTCTCTACTTAATGGAGAGATATGGTTCTATACATTTAGAACTTAATGGAGAGGTATGGTTCTATACATTTAGAACCATATCAGTGTTATTATATTTTCTTCAACTATTGAATATAATTTAGAAGTCCCAAGAAGAAAAAACCTACTGAATTCACCCATATTTTTGTTTTCCATATTCTTTCTTCTTTTTTAATGTTCTAAGCTTCCTGTTTTTTTTTTTTTCCCTAATCATATTCCTTTCTGTTAAAGTACTTTTTTCCCCCATTTGTTTAGATCAGCTCTTCTGGTGACAGATTCCCTTATTTCTTTCCTCTGAGAATGTTTGATTTATACAACATTCTTAAGGGATATTTTTACTGGGTATAGGATTCTGGATTGATGATAGTTTTTAATGAACTTGAAAAATACTATTTCAATTTCCTCTAGCCCTCATGGTTTCTGATAAGAAACCTGCTATTATCTGAATTGCTTTTTCCTATACAGATGCCCCTCAACATATAATGGGGCTATGTACTGATAAACCCATTGTAAGCAAAAAACACATTTAATACTGTCAACACAGTAGATGGTCCCAGACTTAGGATGGTTTGACTTACCATTTTTTTATTTTATGATGGTGTGAAAATGATATGCATTCACTAGAAATTGCAACCTCATTATAAGTCATTAGGAGCTTCTTAACTTATGATGGAGTTATATCCCTATAAGCCCTTTGTAAAGTAAAAAATTAAATAAATAAAATCATTATAAATCAGGGACCTTCTGTATATAAAGTATGATTTCTCTTTCTCTGTTTTCAAGAAATTTCTTTGTTTTTAGTTTACAGAGGTTATATTTTATGTATTGGTATGGATTTGTTTGGGTTTATTATATTTGTGATTCACTGAATTTCTTCAATCTATAGGTTTATGTATATTACCAAATTTGGGGTGTTTTTTAGTCATTATTTCTTTGGGTAACTTTCTATTCATGTCTTCTATCTACTGTTATCTGAGACTATGATGACATGAATATTAGATTTTTTTGTTATAATCCCACAGATCCCTGAGGGTTTTGGGTTTTTTTTAGTCTTTTTCTTTTTGTTATTCAAACTGAGTAATTTTTATTGTTCTATCATCCAGTTCACTTCTTCATTAATGGTCTATAATCATTAGTGTTTTTGAGTTGCCCTCTTCTTTAGCTTTTGGTCTGGGATAAATGAGGCAAAAAGGAAACCCAGGGTCTTCACTACCAAATTGTTTCATGAGTCTTGATGCCCCTAGCAGCTTTGCTATTTTCTCTCTCTCTTTCAGAATCTCATATGTTTATTATACAGTGTTAAAGATTTTTATGTGTATTTAGGAGGAAAAATAGAAAAAAAAATATGTCTACTCCATTACCTGGAAGTGCAAACCTTTTTAAAACTTTTTAGCCACTTTCATGAAAAGACATGGGACAATTCTTCTCAAAAATTTCACACTACTTTATTGTAAAAGAATACCTCCATTGTAAACTTCAGCACTTTCTATAGTGTTGAAGAAACTATTTTACCTCAACAAAGTATTTTGGGAGATTCTCTTCATCAATTCTGTTACTTCTTCTTTTTTTCTTTATCATGTAACTCTTTGGATTCTCTTGAAAATAGTGCATTGTTCTTTTCTGGGGCATCTTGGTTTGGAGCTTTGAGAGTCCCTGGTTTCACTGCCATGTTAATAACCCAAACTACAAATGTAAGATGTTCCTAGTCTTTATTATTACAAGGGTAACCAGTGCATTAAGTTGATGTAAAAATGAAAATATTTTATTGTTCAAAAAAATATCCATCAAGGATTCTAATAAATTCCCCATAATACAAATTTGTGGGAAAAGGCCAAGTTATTTTATGGATGTTTTGGAGAAAGTCATAGCTATTTGGAGATTTCATTCTTCCATGTAAACATTAAAGTGTTTGTGAAGTTCTCCTAAAAGTTCTGTAGACCTTAAAATATATTATTATTATTGGATGTAGACATAGTATGTTTATTCAGGCATTTTTTGGTACTTAAAAGTTCTCGAACATTTCCTTCATCACACATACCTTGTCTACTCTTTATTAGATTATGTTCGCTTTATAGTTTTTTGACTGCTGTACTGTGGTAATACATCTATACTCTTGATAAATTCTATTATTAATTTCAATAGTTTTTTCATTGTTCTGTGAATTATCATATCATCTGGACATAATGTCCTGTACCTTGCCTTGCAATCATCAAAATCCTTATTTATCCTTCTTACTGCATTAAGATGTTTAGTACTATGCTGAATAGTGACAGAGATAATGAAAATTCGTATTTTACTCAAGTTCTTAAAGGGAGTCTAGTTAACTATGGGTTTGTAGATAGACTTTATCAAGTCAGAGAAGTTTCTTTCACTTGGTTTTCTCAGAATTTAGTAATGAATATATATTGACCTTTATCAAATACAGTTTTTCTTCACCAACTAAGATGACCTTATGTTTTTTTTTCTTCTTTTTGTTTATTAATACTGTTAATTGTATTACATTTTCTGATGTTGAACTATCTTGGATTTTTGGGGGCATACCATACTGGTTCATGATATATTACTTTTTATGTCAATTAATAGACTCAGTTATCTGATAATTTATTTAAATATTTTTCCATGTTTGAAATAGTCATAATTTTTAACTGTTTTACTGTTCATCTATTTTTGTTCTAAAGGCTATACTAGCTTTATAAAATGAATTGGGCAGCTTTCCCTTTTCTTTTATTTTTCTGGAACAACTTGTATGAGAAAGGAATTATCTGTTCTTGAAAGTTTGGTAGCACTCAACTACAAAAGCAAGTGGGACCCAGGTTTGGTCATTTTTGGAGGAGGAGTCCTTGATTCACATATCCAGTTCTTTAGTGGTGATTCATCTATTCAAGTATTATATTTCTTCTTGGATTTATTTTGGCATTTATGTATTTCCCAGAAATGTATCCATGTAAGTTAGGTTTAAAAATGTCTTGGCAGAGAGTTTTAATAATATTTTATTAGTTTAAAAACCTTTATTACGTCTATAGCTTATTGCTAGTGATTTTTTCCACATTTTTAAAAGCAATGTTTCTAAGGTGTTTTCTGTTTTATTAATCTATTCAAGGAATTACCACTTAGTTTTGTTAACTATCTTTGTTAAAACTAAGCTTTATGTAATTAATTTCTGACCTCGTATTGTTTTCTTCCTTTTCCTCTGTTGGGTTTATTATGTTGCCCTTTTAATAATTTATGTTTGGATACTTACCACAGATATTCTATATATTTCTTATTTTTAAACAAATTTAGAGCTCTAAGTATTCTTTTTAAGTATATCTTAAGCTCTGTTCCAACTTTTGATAATAAATATTTTCATTGTGATTCTGTGAAATTATGTTGTTTGATATTAGTTGTTTCATATTATTTTCTTTGTTTCAAGATTATTTAATTGTATATTTTATGTAATATATGATTTAAAGCTATGTGATTATAATTGATTTTATTTTTTGTTTATACCTGTGCTATATATTATAATTGTTTTTAAATTTAAATATATTATGGTTAGAGAAGAAGTTCTGTATACTACTGATTTCTTTGTGGTTGTTGAGGCTTCCTTTGTGTCTTAGTAGCCGTAATACTCATTAGGTTTTGTGGATACCTCATTTGTGTTAAATATATATTTTCTTTTTTAGTTGCGTATAAGTGTCTCTATATACCTATTAATTCAAAATAAATATATCATTCAATTTTTTATATATTTGTTTATTTTTCATTGCTTTAAACCATCAGTTTCTGAGAAGACTGAGTTAAAATATCCAGCTACAAATTTCTCCATCATTCTTTCATATACTTTGAAACTGTATTATTAGATGCATATATATTTGTGATCATTATATCTTCTTAATCTCTGACTCTTTCTGGGAATGTAAGGTTTCTTCTTTACATTTGTTGACAATTAAAAGGCATTCTTTTTATGACAAAAGATATAGAAATTTATAAATTCAGTTATGCAAAGAAGGATACATAAATTATGACATCACTTTAAGAAATGAAAATTTATGTTAGGCATTTCTTTTACTTTTTTTCTTTCTAAACACTTTCCTTGCCCTCCCACTTGTACATAATCATAGCAACATATCTCTTCAAAACAGGTTACATGTGACTGGGGAAAACACTTCAATACATTTTTTGAGAATTTATTCTAAGACCTGGCAAATTAAAGATGACTTTACTGAGTGTGGATATTTCCCACCACAGCATATTTCAGGGTGCTTGAATCCTAATCTAACTTCTGTCTTAAGATCTTATATTTTTGCAGTGTTCATGTAGTAGATCTAAGCTATAAAAATATTTATTTAAACCTGCTATTATGGTGAGGGAAAGTATTATGTTGGTGTTAAAAAAAAGGAGAAACTGTAAGAAATTGTATGCCAATTAATTAACTGTTATTGTCAGTAATGACTATTTTTTAGAGCACATTTTAGATACTTTTCTTCTTTTCTGGCAACAATATTAATGAATACCTATTTGTATACTTAACTGGTTTCATTTGTATGGTCATTACTGAGACTTCATGTTACTTAATCTACCAGAAGCATTTCACAAACTTGAATAATCCCTCCTCCTTGGAACACTTTCTCCAATAGTCATCCAAGACACAGTTTTCTCTTCATTCTCTTCCCACATTCCTAATCACTCTTTCTTAGTCTCCTTTTTCACTCCCCTTCATCTTCCTGATCTGTAAATTGTGGAGTATCTCATGGTTCAGTTCTTATATTTCCTCCCTTCTCCATTTACTCCCACTTTATACATATTTTGACTAAGAACTATGGTTTTAAATAACATCTACATAATAGTATAGCTACTCTTGAATTTATTTTTGTTTGCATCATATAAAATTTGTGACATGACTATTTTTTGATATACACAATTTTATATGATTTAATTTTGAAAAGTATAGATATATAAACAATGAGAGAGAAGGGAGACAGAGAGAGAGAGAAAGAGAAAAAGAGAGAGAGAAAGACTTAAATATCTAATGAATATCTAAAACTTAGATTTATAATTTTCTGACTCCCGAATTTCTGACTTCTGGTTTCCCCATAGAAATCTGCTTATCTGGTACTACTCTATCCCAATTATTGACAACTGCATTCCATAAATTACTTAATTAGCCTCAGCTCCTCTCATTTCTAATATCAATCTATCGGCAAATCCTGTCAATTCCACCTGCAAAATGTATCCCAAATTCAACCATTTCTCACCAGCTTTAATTCTCACACCTTAACTGTAAACTGTTGTGATAGTCTCTGCATTAGCCAGGATACTCTAGCAAAACAGAATCTTGTATACACACACATGTACATGAGGAGTTTTGTTTTGGGAATTGCTCATGACATCATGGAGGCTGAAAAGCCCTATAGTGGGCAAGCTGGAGAACCAGCAAAGCCAGTGGTATAATTCAGTCTGAGTCCAAAGAACTGAGAACTTAGATCAGGGAAGAGGTGGTAGACTGGTATAAGTCTCAGAATCTGAAGGTCCAAGAACCACAATCTCTGATGTGTGAGGGCAGAAGAAGATGCATGTCCCAGCTCAAGAAGAATGAATGCTAATGACAGGTCACTGGAACCTTCACTTCCTGGGTTTAGCAAATCCTTCCATCTTAGCCTTCTAAGTAGCTGAGACTATGGATGTGTGCCACAATGACAGGTTAATTTTTAAATTATTTTTGTAGCGATGGGGTCTTACCATGTCACCCAGGCTGGTCACGACCTCCTGGTCTCAAGTTATTCTCCCACCTTGTCCTTCTAAAACACTGGAATTTATAGGTATGACACACTGTGCCTAGCCCCTCTACCTGTTTATAGTATGCAGACCCACAAAGAATTGGAAGATGACTGTTCACATTATTGGCGGTAGATCTTCACTTAGCCTGCTGATTCAAGTGCTAATTTCATCTAGAAAAACCCTTAGACATCCACAAATAATGTTTTGCCAGCTAACTGGGCATCTTTTAATTAGTCAAAGACACATAAAATTTTTTTTTTGACACATAAAATTAACCATCACAGTCTTCTGATTGGTTTCTCTGCTTTCACCTTTACCAAGTAGGCTCTATTCTCAACACAGTAGTCAGAGTTCTCCTTCTAAAACATGATTATGAACTTGTCATTTTTTTGGTCAAATCCTCCAAATATTTCAGAGCAAATTCCGAAGTCCCTCCCGGGTTTATTAGACATTACATGTTCCCACCCATTTGTTGCTTGGAATTCGTCTCCATCCCTCCTTTCCTTTCTCTCTGCTGCAGCCATTCTGGCTGATGTTCCTCAAACTCATCAGAGGGGTCTTATCTGTCACTTGTATGTAAAACATTAACCCTCACTGTCACTCATTGTCTTTTATTGTGTTGTATTCTTCTTCATAGTTCTTACCAAACCTAATATGCTATATTCATTTGCTTTTATGTTTATTTTTTGTCTCCTTCAACTAGAAAGAGAAATAACCTCTGCTGACCCCATACTTCTGTTTTGTTAATCCTTTATTTCTAGCATGTAATAGTGCCTGCCACAGGGAAACCTTAAAAACTTGATTTTCCAGTCATGATGAGATAGGAGACTAGATACACCTCATTGTACTCCCTCCCAAATAGCCATTAGATTTTCTTTTCTAAGGTTTCAACAGAAACAGCCTTTTTGCAAGACTTGCTCCACTGCTGATTTCGACCAAACACCTGAAGCTTCCCCCTCCCTTTTGCAGTTTTGAAATACACACTGACCAGCATTCCTTCCTAACAAGAGACCACTGACCATGGAGTGATTCTGGACAGTCTATGGAGCATGTACACTGAGTATCTTTGTGTCTTCTGCTTCACCTTCTCATGTGTTGGCATGTTAAATCTCCATCCCAAGGTAGATGTGGGATGCATGTAACATATTTATTAGCTTACTATGTGTGTGTATACCTACACTTCATAAATATTCATGGCTCCTCCTATAACCAGTTGAATATGTGTACTTAGCTGACCCATTCAGCATTAATTCCTGTCTCATATTCCCCTCCCTCAAAGTGCTTACTCAGATTCTTCCATGGGCTATGCTCCCTAGCCTATGGGATGGCCAGTCTGCAGGCTGCAATCTTTTATGAAAAATAAAGCTTTCCTTTTCAAATTTATGAACCTCATTATTCTTCATGTGATGATGCCATGACTCTAGTAGGCCTATAGCCTTGGATAATATTAGGATGTATACCAATCTCCTTCTTATCAATCAGTTTTCATTATACTAGACAGTCAACTTTCCCTAAACATCTGCTACTCAGAGTGTGATCTAAAGACCAATAGTACTAAAATCACTTAGGAGCTTGATAGAAAAAGAAGATCTCATGCATTCACTCCAAATCAGAATTCAGTTTTTTAACGAGATGACTTCATTAACTTCTGAGTCTGTAATCTTTATTTTTATGGTCATAATATTATTATGCTTTCTAGTGATAGCTACTCTGGAGGTTGCCTCGAGATGTCACTCATGCTAATGTATTTATAATAACTACTATGCCCCTCTCTTTCCAAACTTCTCAATGAAGAACTTTAGAATTCCTCCAAAAATGCTTCATGATACACTTCAAGAGTAAAAAGTGCCTAATGGTTGTAGTACTGCTCTGTCTAGAGATAACCTTCAACCAGGGTAGCTATTGTGGTTGAATTTAATCCCCCCCCCACAAAAAAAAAGTATGTTAAAGTCCTAAATTCTGATACCCGTGAATGTGACTTTATTTAGAAATATGATCTTTGCAAATATAATCAAGTTAAGATGAAGTCATCCTGGATGAGGATAGATCTGACTGAATGACTGATATGCAAATAAAAGCAGGGAAATTTAGACATAGACACAGAGGAGACACACTGGGGAAAACACCAAATGAAGATGGAGGAAGAGATTGGAGTGATGTGCCTATAAGCCAAGGAATGCCAAGGACCCCAGTGCCAACTACAAGAATGTAGGAGAGAAATAATGGAACAGATCTTCCCTCAGAGCCTCCTGAAGGATCCACCCCCAGTGAAACCTAGATTCATACTTTTAGACTCCAAAACTATGAAAGAATAAATTTTTCTGGTTTTAAGTCACTCAGTTTGTTGTACTATGTTATGTGAGCACTAGGAAAGTAATACAGTAACTTTCCTCTTACCTGTCTTATGTTTATTACATGTTGCTTGGCTCCCTTGTGAAATGTTAGACACTGTGGCTCCCCTCCATTGGTGGTGATGGTAGTAGGCAAGGGAAAGTGATAGGGCAAAAATTACTCTCTTTCCTTACAAATAAAACTTGTTTATTAGAGTAGCAGCATGTTCTAAGTGTTCCATAGTGCCTCTAGTAATGTGCTTTTTCATTTGATAAATATTTAATTGCTGTTCTTTTTTCTTCCTTGCTCCATATTCTTTGTGTAGCTTGGATTTATAAGTTCAGTGATATCACATTATGCTGTACTCAAAATCACTTGCCTTTATAAACACTCTAGCTAATGGACCAGGGAAATGCCTTGATTCTCCTTTCTTCCAAATGTGTTCTTTTTCAAACAGTATAATGCCTGGGAATCTCAGCAGGAGCATTACCCCCAGACTTTTCTGGAGCCACACCTCAATCCCAAGAGGCCCAGGCATGTTTCTTTACCATAAAGCCCATAAAATTCTCATGAAAATAAGACCAATAGGTCTACTTTCTTCCTTTACTCCCTAAGACTTGCCTGGAATACACTTCAAATATTAGTAGAAATTGCTAAAAAAAATTTGAGATCATATGTAAACTTTTATTTTAAAATCAATAAAAGAAAATGGCTGTTGTATTTGGAAGAAAAAAATAGGCAACAGTGTTATGTAAGTTCATTAAGTACTGTTTCCTGCTGGTACTGACTGCAAAGCAGTTATTGAATGGATTGGTAGAGCTAATTAGATTGTTTAAAATGATTGTTTTTACTCCTTTCAATTAAGGATATATTTTATTTTTTGGTAATACTTAAACACAGCAATTATAATTTAAATAAACAAGTGAAAGAATGCATAGACTTACTCAAAAAAGATTCAATGCCCATAACATTGTTTTATATTTCTAAATTTTATAATTGTATACAATGGATTCCAGTGGGACTTAATGAGTTTATTTTCTTTTTGGTTTTAATTAGGAAACCCTACTGTAATTTTGGATAGCCAGACAAGCTAGAGGAATGGTTATGGGTTTTTTTGGATTATGTTTCACATTGGCATTTTTAATCTCATAAAATTTCAGTGATGTTATAGTGTCAGTTGAATTATTTTTAAAGAATGGAGAAAATGAAACTAAATTAACTTATAGTCATTTGAATGTTGTAAAAGTATGTGCTTATTAAGAAAGCTTAATTTTCTCTAAGCAAACCCCCCTAATTTCAATGCTTTTATTGCCTACAAGTTTGAGATTGGGAGTTTGTGAAACTCCAAGTAAACAAAATAAGTATTCAGAAAGTTTTTATTTTAATTAATTAATTTTTTTTTTTATTTGTAGTGGTAAGCAGAAGTAGGACAGAGGGGAAAAATCTTGAAATAGATGAACAAACACCTGCGGTTTTCTAGAAAGGGCTGCTAAGAATTTTATTTGGACTTTTTGAGTGTAGGAAGGGGAGGGGAGGGAAGGGAAAGGAAGGGAAGATCAATGCTGCACTGTCCTCTGCCAGCCTATACTTAGAAAAGGAACAGCACAAATATGGTATAAAAAAAGGTACATCTGTGCAGGGCACTTACCACGAATGGAGTTTGCAGAACTGGAAGTTGCTCAGGGTGAGTCAGTGAGTGGATCAGAAGGCCTAGGACATTGTTGTATACTACAGCAGACTTTATAAATGCTATGCTGAGGCTATACTAAATTTATAAAATACATTTTCTCTTCAATAATAAATTAACCTTAGCTTTTTGTAATATTTTCTTTATAAACTTTAACTTTTTTTTTTTTTTTTTATTAGACGGAGTCTCACTTTGTCACTGTTGGCAGAGTATGGTGGCATATAGACTTTAACATTTTTAAAGCTTTTTTTTTTTTTGAGACAGAGCCTCAAGCTGTCACTCTGGAGAGAGTGCCGTGGCATCACAGCTCACAGCAACCTTCAAATCCTGGGCTCAAGCGAGTCTCCTGACTCTTTTAAAGCTTTTTGACTCTTCTTTTTTCTTTTTTTTTTAATTAAATCATAGCTGTGTACATTAATGCAATCATGGAGTACAATGTTCTGGTTTTATATACAATTTTAACTATTTTCATCGAACTGGTTAACATAGCCTTCATGGCATTTTCTTAGTTATTGTGTTCAGACATTTATATTCTGCATTTAGTAAGTTTCATCTGTACCCTTCTAAGATGCACCATAGGTGTGGTCCCACCGATTACCCTCCCTCCACCCATCCTCCCCCTCCCCTTCCCCTTGTTACCCCTTTCCCCATATTCTTGTGCTATAATTTGGTTATAGCTTTCCTATGAAAGCTATATATTAGTTTCATAGTTAACAACCCTTAGCTTAAGACACAAATACATTGTATAGCTATACAAATATATTTTCTTTCTTTATATCTTTATTCTATAAACATTTTTCTACTTTTAAAATTTTTTCTGTGGTTGGTTCCCGTAGTTCAGTGGGTAGGGCGCCAGCCACATACACAGGGGCTGGCAGGTTCGAACCTGGCCTGGGCCAGCTAAACGACAATGACAACTGAAAAAAAAAAAATAGCCGGGCATTGTGGCGGGCACCTGTAATCTCAGCTACTTGGGAGGCTGAGGCAAGAGAATCACTTAAGCCCAAGGATTTGAGGTTGCTGTAAGCTGTGACGCCACAGCACTCTACTCAGGGTGACAGCTTGAGACTCTGTCTCA
>CAUYRH010118825.1:0-11121 GCA_963574655.1 Perodicticus potto
GTAGAAGATGGAGGGTTCCAGGACTTTACTCGTGAATGATGTATATAGGAATCGACTCCTATAACTTTAACAGTAGAAGAAGACAAGATAACAGGAAAGGGGACTTCCCAAGTTGGGGTCAGGGAGGGTGAATTAGAGGGACGAGTTTTGATCATGACTAGATCTCCAGGAGGGAAAAGTTCCTGTTTTAGTTAGTATGTCCCTCCCCAAACGGGGAGCAGGACTTTCAGGGATGATTAGGGAGGCATGAGAGAACAGCAATCAACTTCATTAAGTTCTTCATCTGATGTCTTCTACTTTTTATTAATTTTTCTCAATTATTTAATGAGACACATATTTCTATTTTTTTCCTTCTCACCTGTTTATAAGGGCATTTAAGGCCATGTTCGTTTCTCCATCATGACTTAGTTGTGTTTTCTGGTGTGCTGCTCAAAGGTCACGAACAGAGCCTGCTAACATCACAAAGGGGAGGAATAACACTGGGTTTATTGAGGGAACGTGCCAAGCAGAGAAGCAACACAGTGTATAGACTCACAGCTGCCTTCCATCCAGAGTAGGCCCAGCGGGGATGCTTCCATCATCATGAACCAGGGTACAGCCAAGACAGGCAGATGCACCTGCTAGGAGTGAGAAGGAGCCCCGTTCCTGACCTGCCAGACATACTCACTGGCCAACCTAGGAAAGGCTAGGTATACCTTATTCTCCTAAGTAAATGACCCAAAGTCTACATACAGCAAGACTTGGGGACAGCCCTCCAGGAATGTGGCCATTAGACAGCTTTGATGTGTCTCTATAGCTGGGCTTGGTGTAGCTGAGCCAGCTCTCAGTTAAACTCGCAAAGGAGAGAAAGACCAAGAGCTTCCAGATTCATCCAGACCAGTCTCTGAACAGTTCACTCTCTAGATCTTGGGGCTCATAACCTATGAACATCACATTCCTTCTGACTGGGTATCTCAGCACTGTATGGCACTGTCTGAGGATGGGAGTTTTCTTAGTGTTCTCTGGGGGTGAGCCCTTAATGATGTTCCATGCATTTGTAACAGGTAGAAAGTGATATGTTCAACCCTGTAAGGAAATCTCTTTATGAGTCGTCCAAAATAGTTGGAACAAAATTGTGTTCACCATGTATGTAAGTGAATGAGAGAGAGAGAGAGAATAAATTATTCCCTTTCATTCTATTCCTCCCTTCTCAGGAGTAATAAGTCCCACAGAGATTCAGGAGTCTCAGCAGAGCAGAAAAGGTGGTCATAAGTGACACAATTCTAGCGGCTAGGTTCATGTCTCTCTTGGTATCTTTGAACTCAAAAATACGACCCATCCATTCACTTTCAGAGACCACAGCAAACACAAAAGAAACACAGAGTATCCTGTTCTAAAAAGGATGCAAGTATTAGGTTTATTCTTAAATTTTTCTTGTTTTATACTCCCTGACTTCTGGGTGCCAAGGAGATCAACACTGCCACACTTGAGCTTGACCATTGGAAACTTTTAAGTAATTGAAAACAGTGGAACTTTTTGGTCTGGAAAAGCCTTCATTGGAGTAGTGGATGTAGCCAGCAAAGATAAAGGCCATGTGGGTAACAGAGGACCAACGTATCCCCCCTCCCATTGAATTTTGGAAAAAATATAAAGAGATTTTATTAGATATTTATGCATAAGATGAAATAATTTACATGACTTTCAAAGAATATGCCTTACAACCTTAAAGTGGTAGAGATACTTTGAAGATATTTGAGATCAAATTTACATGAGAGGAGGGAAGATTATCTGCAAAGTTCTATGATTGGTGACAGATTGTGTGTTGACTCGTGTAAGTGGCTGTTACCAAGTGTTTGTCTCCTCTTATCTTTATTGGAGAAATAACTCTGTCTTGGGATAAGTCCAAAGGGCTTAGATAAAGGGTAATTAACTAGTGCTGTGAGGCTTCTGGCTCTGTATGTCTGCTGTCATGGAGAAGGGCCAGTGTGTCTGTGTTGTGGGCAGAATTAGAGATATGAGTCAAGACTAGCTAGATTTACGATGGAGGCCTGAACACTATTCAACAAGTTATCCTTGCATAGACAGACAACAGCCAAGGAAGTTCTGGGGCCGTGGGTAAGCACCTGGAGGAGGAGGAGCTTGATGGGGATCACAGTACCTGAATTTAGTCATCACTTTTAATGATAATTTTTCCCAATCTGTCTTCTTCTTATCCCTCCACGAGGGTTGGGTGAAGTGTAGCATCCTAATTTCAAGAGTGATCATGCTAATTCTTTCAAAGCAGACTTTGAAAATGGGGATCTGAGCCAGGCACTGTGGTTCATGCCTGTAATTCCAGCCCTCTGGGAGGCCAAGGCAGGTGGACCACTTGAGCTTGTGAGTTTGAGACCAGCCTGAGCTACAGCAAGACCCATCTCTAAAAAAGTAGCCAGGTGTTGTGGTGAGTGCCTCCCAGCACATCCATCCCAGCTATTTGGGAGGCTGAGGCAAGAGGATTGCTTGAGCCCAAGAGTTTGAGGTTGCTGTGAGCTGTGATGCCACAGCACTCTAACAAGGGTAACAAAGTGAGACTCTGTTTAAAAAAAAAAAAAAAGTGGAAATCTGAGTTGGAGCCCCAGGGATGAGGAGAGTTACAGGGAAGCCACACAAGGGACAATGAACGCGTGCTCCCTTCATCCTGCCAGCTCTTCCTTGTCCAGGGATGACATCCGCATTCCCAGAGCAGCCCTTGGCAAGAAACTGAATGAGACCCTTGGCAGCAGGGTAGATGACAGATGTTCAGATTGAAATGAGAAGTCAGTTGAGAACTGGTAAAGAAATCTCAGCAAATTAGGGAAATGCCAAACTAGGAACAGGCAGAAGGAATAGGGAAGGTCACATTTGTTTAAAGTATCAATTGAAAGAGCATGGTGTGTAATTAAATGTGGGACGTGATCAAAGGGTTTGGTCCCTCGAGCTTGAGCATTTAGCTGGTGTCATTTATTAAATTATTAAAATTAATGTTTACAGGTAAGGATTAAATGTTGCTATTAAGATAATGATGTATTTAGAACTTAGAGAGTTCAGTGTGGTTGTGAGAAATCTAAAAGAAAATGTTAAGAGGATGACATTGGAGAGAATGACTTGAGTCAATAGTAAATATCTGAAAATCTTTTGAATATATGCTTTTCGTAAGCCACTTAAGGGAAGACCAGGAAAAAAATCATTCAGGACACTAATTTTCAGATTTTATATATTTTTTTGATTTTTATTTTTTATTCAACAGAGGAAGATAGACCACACAGGAAGTAGGGCGAGGTGATAAAGGAGGCAAGAGCCATGAGAATAAGAAAGAGTTGACAAGAACAGCCCCATGGGGTCAACTACGACAATGACTCAAAAGAGCTCATTGTAATTTGCAACTAGTGGGTCCCTTGTCACTAAAACCCCAGCTGGAGCAGTTGTAGTGGTGAGTGGGAGAAACATCCATATTGCAGTAAATAAAACAATAAATATGTAAATGATGAATAAAGGAGGAACAGTGAGTACAGACTCTTCTCACATCTCACTTTATCATCAGCTGGGTAAAAGTTGTTGGATGCTTTTTTAGTTGTTGCTAATTTTAATGTCAAGGAAACTTGAGGGTGTTCATAGCCTCAAGAATTAGTGGAGAGGAAGAAATGAAAAAGAAAACAGGGGCACCTGTCTCTGAAGCAGTATATACAGAGCACAGCACATGAAGAAGGCACATTTTTTACTGAAATAAGAGAAAAAAATAAAATAGGACTTTTTAAAATGTACATATATACTTGTAGGTGGTGGTAAAAAAAAAAAAAAAAAAAAAAAGGTGAGGAGATTCTTGTCATCCCAGGTGTCAGGAAAGTCACCTTTTCCTCTGAAGTAGAAGCTAAAGGCATCTGCTAAAAATGAAAGCGAGGTGTGAGTATCTTAGCGGGATGAGAGAAGATTTAGACAAGCTTCGGCGGGGACTGCAAAGGAACCAGACAGAGGCACGTGACAAGCCTGATGGCCGTGACCAAGACTCCAGCTGAAGTCAGAGGTCATGTGTATCCAGCACTATTAATTTACTCAGCTGGCTCTTTTTTTTTTTTCAAGCAATGTTCCTTATGCTAGACCCAGAAGGGGAGAAGACAGTTGGAATGATTAAGGATCTCAATTTTTGTAGGGGAAATTGGGGGATGGCTTAAAATGTATAAAAGTAATTTATGGAAATCGTTAATCCCGCAAACGCTCCAGAAACATCATGGAACATGAGCATTTGCAGCAGCCCTTCTATGGATTCCAAATATAATATTTCAAAATGTACATGTTCTCCAAAATAGCAGCAGGATATTTATTATAGCACACTGCTCACTTCCTGTCTTTCCAATAATAACACCAAAATATCATTTTCATATATCTTTTTATTAATATTTACACAGGAAAGGGTGAAATTACTTTCATTTAGATATTTTAGTTTGAAAATAAGGTTAAAATATTTTGTATACTCATGAATCTTACTATAGCTATGGTTATTACAGTTTAAATTTAGTCTTCGTTCTTTACGTTGGTAAGTAGCATTTGTATTATATTGCTATATTCACCTCTGTCGAGTGAAGGATTTGTGTTTGGGCGTTTCACATACCGTGTAGAAAGCTTCATGTCTTCTACAGTATAACAACTCTCTAAGGTTTTATTTTGCTAATGAGTAGGTAATCTCGCAAGTTAAATAACTTGCGTAGGATTGCAGCATTTTTAAGTAATAGAGGCACAGAATCCAGTCTCCTTGGTTCTGAAGCCAATCGTCTTTCAACTGTATCCCACCAACTGCCTTTTGTTTGCATTATCACCATATAGTATGTTTTAATAATAAAACAATACTTTGGAGAAATTATATCCCATGTTTCACATGCGGACTCTTCTTAACATTTGCTTTCTACTTGGAATACATTAGCCTCAAAGAACAAATTTTCATGTGAACCTGCAGATGAACTCCTGGACCCCCAATTCCTGGAAGTGGGAGCTGAGGCATCACTATTAAAACCCTTGCTCTGTTAAAATAAAAAAAGTTGAAAAATACTGTTTAGACTAAAAAGGCTAAATTTTCGTAAACATAAGACATCTTGAAAATATAAATGTTTACGACCTTTTCACCATCAGAGTCCAATATATTTAAATCTTAAAGATGAAGTTAATTTTAAATATAATTTTGGATCTTCTTAGTGGAATTCTCCACACATAATTTTATTTTTTTGAATGGTGGCACATCAGGATTGTGATTTTCAGGGATTTAGTTTTGGAAAGGGGCACTACATAGAAACAGCTTGTGTTTCCTGAGATCGTATGTGCCAAACACTCTGCTCAGTGCTTGACATTTGTTAAACTCTCTTAATTTTTACCACAATCTCGAGGTAAATGCAATTATTGTTGACTTCATTTTATAAATCAACATCTGAGATCAAGAGAGATTAAGCCATTTTTCACAAAGCGAGTGGTACAAAGAAGCCAGACCTTAAACTCAGCCATATCTAATGGAAACCCCCAGACCCCATTCTGCGTGCCATCTCTCAACTAGAAATTCTTCACTAAGTCCTAAGATGTTTTGAGAGATTAATAACATTATTAAGTGCATGTTCTGAAGGTAACCGCCACAGAGAATGGGACATATTTTTATATGTGAATATTTTTCGTAGATTTGTGAAAATATTGATCTGGATCCTTTTAAAAGATTTTCTTTCATTTTTCTTTTAACCTTTAAATGCTATAAGAAGGCTTGTCATTTCAAAATTAGTATATCAAAAGGTGGAGGAGGTTAGAGCTGGCAGGTTTGGGAGACTGAAAATGATGAAGCATTTATCTGTTTCTTCTTTTTTGAGGGGGCGTTATAAGTTCTGATAGTTTTATAATTCGACTACAACGGAAAATACTTTAAAATCATCATTATTGGGGGAATAATCTCAATAAGATAAAGTACAATGCTTTCTAGAAGGAAGTACAAGCTTTTGTTCAAGGGTGGAAAGGATTGCAAATATTTAGGAAATATCTACATTTTCAAATAATGTATTTGGTAAATTTTACTCTTAAGCTAGTAGAGGTTCTCAACCTGTGGGTCGCGACCCATAGGAACTGTATTAAAGTTTCACAGCATTGGGAAACCATGGAGCATTTTTGAAACCATGGAGCTTAAGGAAGAGAAAGGTATCTCCTGTATGTTAAATAAGTCTGCTCTATTAGGGGAAAAATAAAATTCAGCTGGGGGCAGTTAAGTAAAGTGTTTATAGTCAGCTGATACAGCTGTCTAAATCAGTTATTTTAGTCTTATTTGCAGTTTGCTAGTAGTGGTCATGTGTGTTTACTTTGGAATAATAGGGCAAAGTTTGATATAAATTGAAAGCATAGACAAAGGTACTTCAAAATTCTCCCGTGATTGGAGAATTCTTAATTGAGCACCGTTTTTATTTAAAAATCTATCTCCATTATAATTCTAAGCATAGGATTTTATAAATTTTTCTTACTGTTCTAGAAGTCCCTGAAAGTAAAGTGGGTGGCTGTGTTAAAACAGAGCTATCATGGGCAGCTCCGGTGGCTCAAAGAAGTAGGTCACTGGCCCCATATGCTGGAGGTGGTGAGTTCAAACCCAGCCCCAGCCAAAAAAAAAAAAAAAAGAGGAAAAAAAATCAGACGAACATGAAATGACATATTCCTTTGGACTGTGTTGAGGAAAGTAAATTTTGATTAGAAGAATAAAATGTTGACTATGTCAATAAAAATTATTTTACAGAAGAATCAAGTGATAGTTTTAGCCACATGGAAGGCAACTTAATGCCAAACTCAGGTTTTGCTTGTAGTGGGCAATTATCTAGATTTTCCATACCTGCCTAACTAGAATTGACTGTATTTAGAAACCATATCACAGACTGTGGTGATTTGATTTTGCTTTAATATTTATTAGAATAAGTATTATATACTTTAGCTAATTCAGGGTCATTTGAACTCTTTCAGGCATATAATACACATGTCTGTGGTCTGTAATGAAATGAACAAGGAAATTGTAGACCAATCTTTTATTGAACATTTAATAAATATTTTATAAACAAAAATAACAAGTCTGTCTACTCTGGAGAAGTAGCCTGGCATCTCTCTCTTTGAACTAGGAACAGTCATTGTTAAGGGTAGCATCTGAAATCTTTTGAAAGTGAAAGAAAAAAGTTCTTATTTGTTTCTTTTGAATTTCTTTTTCTAATGAGTTGGTAATGTCTTTAGTGCCCACTGCTGATGTAAACCTGATAGAATTCTCAACTCATTTAGCTGCTGTCTCGATGGGCTGTCTGGTGGGAGTGATGATTAAAAAGTAACAACAGAGGCGGAACAGACATGGAAAACCAAATCCATAATAGGAACTTTACTGCCATTTGGTTCTCTCATCACCTCAGAGGACACAGTGCTTTAATTATTACACACACACACACATATCTATCTATCTATCTATCTATCTATCTATCTATCTATCTATCTATCTATCTATCTAGCGATAGCTATACTAGAGAGGGAGAAAAGATAAAGGAGTTTGGTGAACAAACCTGCTTCTGATCATGTGCCCAGAGCATCAGTGAGTGGTTGCTCCCTCCTGAATATGAGTAGCAGGAACCGTGTTTCTCAAGCTTTTGGGTGTAATTTATAAGAAAAAAAGGGTAGTTATTTCTTGCATACTGATGTGAATGGGACAGTAAAGGAAGAGAGTCATCAGCATAGTGAACCATTATTTTCTGATTTTCTGATTAATAATTCCATCATTTTTGTTATCATTTGAGAAAAATTAATTCAAAATTGCTCCTGAGCCAGCTTCTGCATTTTGGAACACATCTCAGGAACAGGAAAATTACAGATTGGATTTACTATTTCCATGATCACTGACCCTGGACCCACAATTATATAGATATTTTCATCCACATATATGTCCCATATATTTTGCAGATGGAAGGAGAAGTTAGACTGATTCATGTATGCCAAAAAGGTGGAAAATCTGGAGTAACTAGCATTTCTGTTGAAAGTCATTGAAAAATGTACAGGGTTTCTCCCTACGGGAGAAAGAAAAATAAGAGTTTAAGATCAAAACAATCTGATTTCCAAAGTGATCTGCACATTGCACAATTCAGAGAGAACAAATAACTTTTGACTAAATGCACTTGAAGTGTGAGAGTTCAACAGCGTTTTCTGAATATATAGACATGAATTTATACCTTTTATAAAGAGCAGTTTTTTCTTTATCTTGTCTTGAATAACTACCTCTTTATTATAATATCATACCAATAAACTGTAACGCAGTGATGCAATTATATTTACCTTCCTGGTTTCATTAAATTCATAGTGATATAATAAACATTTAACATTTCTATAATATCAAGGGTTGACTGCAATCACTTCAGTTCAAATTCAAACCCACTCACTGAATAAAGGATAAACACAAAGAAAATATATGAAACAATGTTATTTCAACATGATTGAATCAGAGCTTATAATTACAGTCTGGGGATCAAAATGAGCCAAACAAAACACACACACACACACACACACACACACACACACACACACGATTTTTCATGTGCTAGAAACCATTCTGTTCCTTCAGAAACAAGAAGAAAAAAATGGTTTCCCTAGGAACAAGGCATCATGTGAAAAGAAAGCTCTCAGAACAATTCCTCCATTTCAGAGTTTCTGAGCCTCTGCTTGCAGATGAGCTTGGATGGAAAATCATCTATTGCCTCTTTCAAAGTTGACAGGTAAACTCAAGCAGGGAGAGAAAGATGCCGACAGGTGCCAGTATGTGCATCACTCAGGGACGCTTACATATCAGAACTGATTTGTATCAATCAGTTTCCAAACTGTACAGCCCTTTAAGTACAATTGCATCAAAAAGGAAAAAAGAAGTAGATAAAAAGAAAATGTTCTTGAGCTTTGTTTCAGAGACACAGATATGAAGAAGGAGGGTTTTTGAGGCACCTGCTTCTGAGGACGTGTTTGAAAGATTTTCAATAAAACAAAAGTGAGAGGCTCTGCATGGCTGCCGATGACCATTGAGAGTGCCAGGAGTATTTTGAGTAAAATAATATCCAGCTGGTGGGATCAATGGGTGTTTTATATTTCCATAACTGTAGGGAAGTTAGTGGACATTTGTCCAGCTAGGTTAATGGTGGGGGAATAGAAAATGGTTTAAGGTAATTTCCTAAATGGTGAGCTATAGTAGGTATAGATTTGCATAAATTGCAAAATGCATTAAAAGCCACTTTCTTTGGCCACACACATTTTTCTCATGACTTCTTTTGAAGCCCTTAGAAAATGAGTAGCTGCAAAATTATGGTCCAGTATGGTCCCTGGAAACTACTTGGGCAGAGCAGTAGAATTAAATGGACTTACACTCTTACACTAGATTGAACACTGCCTTTTTTTCCTTACATTTAATTTGCCTATTTGACGTAAGGTCAATAGCATAACGCATTCAGAAACAAAATTTTAGAAACTCCAGGAGAAAGGAAATATTTTAGGGTAAAGTCTAATGGGTGTAGGTCAAGGGCAGAAGTATAGCATCCTATTTTACAGCAGTTATTAACTGATCTAAGGGTGCCGGTGTGGGCGGGGTGCCAAGCAGCGAGGAAGAGAGAGCTTGACTGACGTGCAGTCTTTGGTACGTATGCACTGCTGCGATTAAAACTGACAATTCAACAGGGGGATTTTAGAGTGGAAATGAGTATTACTTTGCTATCGAACAGAGAGAAAATGATAACTTTCATACCGGTAAGGAGACAACACAGGAGGAGCCACTCACGGTGTTAAATATTTTGCAAATCAGTCGATCTTGAGAGTAAATATTTGTGAAGTCACGTATTTTTATAGTATTTCCATAGATGCCTGGACATATACAAAATCAATAGCAAATAGGCCGGGTTTGGTGGCTCATGCCTGCAATCCTGGCATTTCGGAAAGCCAAAGAAGGAGGATAATTTGAGGCCAATGGTTTGAAGCAATATAGTGAGACCAGTTATACAAAAAAAAAAAAAAAAAAAAAAAAGAAAAGAAAAAGAAAAGGAAACAATAATTAGCTGGGTGGGTGGCACAATCCGATGGTCCCAAGTAGTTGGGAGGCTTGGGCAGAAGGATCACGTCAGCCCAGGAGTTTGAAGTTATCATGACCTACGAAGATGCCACTGAACACTCCAGGCCAGGGAAGAGAGTCAGACCTTTTCTTAAAAACAAAAACAAAAAAATCCCCAAATCAATAGCAATTGTTTTATTTATTTACTTATTATCATATCAATTACACTAATAGTGCTCCCACTGACAATAGAAGCATTATCAAGTGTGATTAGGAGAGAGAAATTGATTCTCAATTTTTCACTTAGTTGTAGTGTTTTGTTTTTTGTTTTTTTGCACATCTGTGCTTTTTAAAAGGTTAACTTAAATTAAGTAGCTAGACATATAATACCATGCTACACATATTTGGAATAAATATCACCGTTACTTTCATCTTGTGTTTAACATTCTATTTTTTTTCCTGTTTCTACCCAGCCTAGGATCATTAGTTTGTGTCAAACATGATTTTATGTAAGTGGGGTAGCCTTCTATGATTGGGTTAAGTTGTTGGTACTGTTATGAGGTCCCAAGACAGGGATATTGGTTTACTTTTCTTTGGATCTTCTGTTGTTAACAGAGCGTAGCACTTAATAATGTTCACTGAATGAATGTGTAGAGTGACAAGTGTGCAATTCTGGTTCCAAAATAGAACATAATTTTTTAAAACTCAGATACTGTGCATTAAGAACTATCATGGTTAAGAATTGGACTTTGAGGTCAAAATGATAACATTTACACTGAGAGTTTTGCCACTTAGAAGATGAGCAACTAAGAAGAAAACTAAGCAAATTCTTTCTGTGCCTTTATTTCTTTTTCTAAATATCTAGATTTTATAGTGTGTCTTCACTCAACATCATCAGCATGAAAACACGTACTGTATGCTGTAGAAACTTAATTCTTTTTTTTTTTTTTTTTTTTTGGCTGGGCCTGGGTTTGAAAACACCACCTCTGGTATATGGGGCCACCACCTTACAACTTTGAGCCACAGGCGCCCCCCTGCCCAGCTATTTTTGGTTTCATTTTGGAGGGGGTTGG
>CAUYRH010118826.1:0-26817 GCA_963574655.1 Perodicticus potto
AATAATTCTATGCAACATGTTAAGGTATCCAGTGCCAACAAAGATCACTCTTATTTTTTTATCCAAAGGAAGACAAATTCTTAACATCCCACCACCCATTGCTCAAGAAAGTATAATTCCTATTAGAGACATTTACGGATACAAGATAACCTAAATAAAATATAATTCCATTTGTCACTAGTGAATAATAGTTAAAATTTCTTCAAAGTGTTATGAGAGAAGAGAAATTATCTTGTGCATGTAATTAATAAAGATGTGGTAGTTAAAAGCAAGTTTAAAACAGTTTATGACAGTAAAGAATTTTCTAGCTACATAGACAATGAATAAGAAAGATATAAAAAATTATTCCAGGGCACAAGGACAAAAAAGAGAATAGCATGTACATGCCTAAATGATCAGAAAGGCAAAATTTTCATAAATTGAAGAGAAAAAAAGAAGACATGTTCATGGGAAAAGATCACAAAGAATTACCCAATATTATCAAGGTAGAGTTTTTGTCATACCTCAATATGTTTTTTTGTGCATAATTAGAATAGTTGGAAAATTCAAAATTCTCATTTTGAATTGTCAAATTATCTTCTTTGTAGTTTTCAGAAAGTACTAACATAGATCATTCTTTCAGGTTTTGGTTATTTTTTTGTATCGACTTCTGTCAGCATTTCTAGCCATGAAGTGTGCCAATACTTATTAGATCTACATTTATTGTCACTTTTGAGTATCTATCTCATTCATAGAATGTATTTTAGATGATCCTTTTCATCTGTGGAAATATTAAAAATGCCAAAGTGTTCTGCCTATTCTCCTCCACTATTCTTTCCTAAATATATAATTGTTTTCTTGGATTCAGGAAAAGTATTAGTAAATTTATTTTGCAATACTGCCAGTAGTTAGTAAAGAGAAGGATCAATATTATGCATCATTAAGATTAAATTGATGGTTATTTTTAATTGTACCAATGTGCACAGCAAGGTAAAAATTCATAATTCTGGGTGGCGCCTGTGGCTCAATGGGTAGGGCACCATCCCCATATACCAAGGGTGGTGGGTTCTAACCCAGCCCTGGCCAAACTGCAACAAAAATATAGCCAAGCATTGTGGCTGGCACCTGTAGTCCCAGCTACTCAGGAGGCTGAAGCAAGACAATTGCCTAAGCCCAGGAGTTGGAGGTTGCTGTGAGCTGTGATGTCAAAGCACTGTACCAAGGACAAAAAAGTAAGACTCTGTCTCTAAAAAAAAAAAAAAAAGAAAGAAAAATTCATAATTACTATCCAATAATATTTTTCCATGATAAATAGTGAAGAGAAAAGCCTCATTTAAAAGGTACAATGTGGCACTTTTCTTCCCCTAAAGAAATGTAATAAAAATGCATCTGTTAGCCAGGCATGTTAGCTCTTCCCTGTACTGCCAGTATTTTGGGAAGTAGAAGTGGGAGATTTACTTCAGCCCAGGAATTTGAGAGCAGCCTAGGCAAGATAGTGAAACATTATCTCTAGACAAAAAAAGAAAAATTATCTGGGATGGTGGTGCTTACCACTTGGGAGGCTCCGGCAGAAGGGTTACTTAAGCCCAGGAATTGGAGGTTGCAGTGAGCATTCCAGTGACAGGGTGATACCTTTCTCAAAGAAAATACACACATACACTTACATATGTAAATATTTTTGAAAGAAATTACTTGGATTGCTATCTGATGATAATATTTTTGGTTCTCACTACATATTCCATAGATTTGAGCAGCAATGGGACTTTTTTATACACATGGGACTTATGAAAACATCAATAAAAAAGAAAGCATGGCACAATGTATGTATATATCCCTCTTTGTGACAAAAAAAATTTTTTTAAATAATTTAATATTCCTTAAAAATTAATCTTGAAAAAACAGTACTTGAGCATGCAGGCTATTCTATTTTGTTTCTGGTATGCTGTGTAAGTATATCAGTTCTAAATTATTTTTTTCAGAACTATGATTTCAGTCAATCTCAAGTCTGTAATTTTCAAGGCGACTTCACAGAGTGATCAAATATTGTCATTTGCCTAGAGTGTGTTAAAGGATTATAGTTTATCTTCTCTTCAAATACTCTTTATCTACAAATTTCACTTTAAAGTGCGTCTGTAGTCAGAGCCATGGGTAGGTAAGAATATGATATCTAGTCTGCATTAGTCTCCAAGGCTGACATCTCCAGTTGTTTTTTCTCAGTTTCCAAGTCAAAATAACATATTGTTATTGTAAGGTTAGCAGTTTCAATCTGTTGTATAAATATCAAAAAGTCTATATTACTTTCATTATGTCTCTTTAGTGTTTGAAGGATTGATTCATTTCTTTATATAGTACTTAGACTGAAAATTATACAACTTGAATAAGAAAAATAATAACTAATGGTATTTTCCCCGTTTAAAATAGGTAAACCTACTCTTAATGATACAATAAAGTATTGACACAGAAAAATAAAACAATACAGATGATTTCACTGAATAATATTTTTTGAGTACCTATAATTGCTGTACACATTTATCTTATAATATGTACTTGGACAGGGCGTGGTGGCTCACACCTGTAATCCCAGCACTTGGGAGGCTGAGGCAGGTGGATTACCAGAACTTATTAGTTTGAAATCAGCCTGAGCCAGAGTGAGACCCCGTCTCTGAAAAAAAAAAAAAAAAGCCAGATGTTGTGGTAGGCACCTGTAGTCCCAGTTACTTGGGAAGCTGAGACAAGAGAATCACTTAAACCCAAGAAGTTGAGGTTGCTGTGACCTGTGACACCACGGCACTGTATGAAGAGCTACAAAGTGAGACTGTCTTAAAAAAAAATTTACTTGTAAAATTGGCAGACTATAGTGCATGATCATTGCTATTTGTGAAGCAACTAAGTAAATAGTATATATTATTAATTTTGGAAGTTTGTACAACAAAAACAAAATTGTTCTTCCTTGATCTATTTTTGTGTTACACTTTCTTCTTTTCCCTTCATCTAAAGATTAAATAAGATAGCTATCATCAAAAAGACAAGATATAGCAATCATGGGTGAAGATGTGAAGAAAAGGAAACTTGTGTTCACTGTTGTTTAGAATGTAAATTAGTAGTCTTTATAGAAAATAGTATTGAGGTGCCCCACAAGTCTATCCCTTGTCACCTTGTACCCATATGCATCTCCACAAACATACTTAATTTTTAAATAAAGCCAATATCAAAGTCATAGTTCTGCTTGGCATAATACAACTACTTTGTGCACAATTGAAAGTGTGCCAATTCCTTCCTCAGTAGGGGGCGTAAAGTCCTTGATTAATGTTTGCCTCTCTGATATCCTACAACTTAAATACCTGGATATAAAATTACCAATACTTAAATAATAATACAAAGTCAATATATCCTATGTTACCTGATAAAAGAAAAAGAAAAGAGAAATATACAAATTAGTATATGTATTTATAGAGAGAGGTGTACTTGCTTAATATGTGTATATTACAAAGTGTACTTGCTACTTGCTTAATATCTGTGTATGTATATACAAATGTCTTCATAAAAAAAACAAGCAAGAAATATTTATAACGTGTATAATTCCCACTTCTGTAATGGCCACATAGCCATAGCCGGGATATAGAACTACTTTCTTCTATTATCCTTTGCCTTCAGCAAGGGTGGAACTTTACTAGTCAGGGTAACACAATCTCCATTCTTAAAGTGTCTGAGTGAATGGTATATTTGCCTGCATTGGGTTACCAAGCTGCCTGTTTGCACTGACCTTAATCACAGGGCTTGCTAATACCAAGAAACATCCTGTGGGATCTCTGCATTTCAGAGGGATCCTTCCTTACCTCTCTTCTGGAATAATAGTCCAATCTCCCCTTGGTAGTCAGGAATAATCACCACAGCAAACAGCATAACTTCTTTTTTTGCCTGCTGATTTTAGCAGCATAAGGTCCCCAAAGTGCTTGAATACCAGTCTTAACTTCCATCAAAGGAATCTTTGTTGTGTTTCCTGGTAGAAGCAGTCCTTACTCTGGAAAGAAGACCTTTAGACCATCAGAGCACAATGTCATGGTGAAAAACTATTTTTTTCTTTTCTGAATGTATTTATCTTCATTCATTCTTCACGTGGTTTTTGTTTCTAGTCCTTATCTTAAACATTGTTATTGTCATAAAATTTTAAGCCTTTTAAATTCTGTGAAGGCAAAAAGTGGAAACTAAATAAACACATGTATATGTAAAAAGAAAAACTATTTTGCTAATGGGTCACCAGGGTAATAGTGAGTGGTGCCATTCCCATTTCCATGTCTTAATTTCTTGACTTCTGAATCATAGCTTTCAGAGAAACAGCACTGTATATTAGATGCCAACTCAAAGTGTTTATAGTTTCCTGGAGAATACTGTTGCAGCCTACAAAGTGTAGCCAGTGAGGTGGCACTGAAACTGAATCTTCAAAAGATTATTTCACCTTTCTATCAAACTAGCTCCAGGATAGTGAATGTCTTAGCCATATTTTACTGCTATGTCAAAACAACCAAGACCAAATAATTTATGAAAAGCAAAAATTCATTTCATCACAGTTCTGAGGATGAAAACTTCAAGATAAAGAAATCAGCTGGTTTGGTTGTCTGTTGAAAGCTTCTCACTGAGTCCAAGATGGCTCATTGATGCTACATTCTCCAGAGGGAAGAAATAATTTTTCATGACATAGTTACGGGCAGAAGGGCAATGGGAGTGAATGCTTTCTGTCAAATTATTTTTATAAGGGCACCTAATTCCAGTTATGACCCTCATGACTCAGTTACCTTTCAACGGCCACATCTACTAATGCTATTCCACAGGGGATTAATTTTGGAAGGGAAAAAGCATACAAAGCATTAGAAGCAGTCCAGTGTAATCTACCCGTCAGCCTTGGGAAAGGTGCTACATGAGGAGCTCAGTATTGCTCTTTTCTCCTGGGAAACAGAAACTAAACAAAGATACACAGAGCTCTTCAAGGGTGCTAGGGCTTCCCTCAAAAATTTAGTTCTTACAGTTTGGTGAAAGTTAAAATTTCTGAGCATTACCAAAGTGAGTGAGTAGGTCTTAAATAGCAAAATAATTCTAAAAAGCCATTCCTTTTAATTCTTTGAATTTCTTCCTATGTACTACACTGAGGCAGGCCATTTCCAATTCACTCACAGTAGGCCATCTTTGAATGCATATTTCAGCCAACAAACAAAGCAAACTGCAGGGTCTTTGATATTATGTAACTCCTACTATATTGACTGTCAAATTTCTGCTCAGTGAGACCATATAATATATAATAAATTTAGCCTGATGCAACTTCCTGTTTCTTCTTCCACACCTTTAGTATCCATTTCAACACATATCGCCCTGGATTTTTGCTTGTGTAACTTAAAAACCTTAAGTAGTTCAGAGTATAATACATAGCCACTCTTTGTTTCTCATTTTTAGGAGTCTGCTGAAACTTGTGTCTATTTTAGGAGTAATGGAAAGACAGAGTATGGGGGTGGGTCCTGAGGAGAATAAGCATTGCAACTTGCAAGGCAACTGCCTCAGGGGAACCCACTTTAGACAATAATATGGCCAATCATTCTCTGATGCAGGTTGGAAGATCAATACCATCATGGTGGATAGACCAATGCCAGTGGAGATGGAAATGATATTATCATTGATTTGGTGAAGGCTGCTTCCAGTAAGAGTGGGGATACATCTTCCAATGGCAAGGAAAACCCCAGAATTGGGAACTCAATGACTACAGCCTCATTGGAACTTCCTGCACATCCCTCAGCTTGTCCCAATTAATGCTCTCACAGTAAGATTATAAAATGAACTAATTAACACCTTTACATCACATCTGATTAGAGAGCCAATTATAGAAACTCCAGAACCAATTTAGAAAAGTCATCATTTAATTTCATTTCTCTAGACCCCACTCTCTTTATAAAAATCTCCATTAGTTAGAGTCCACAGATAAAATAGAAATATGGTATTTGTGTATGTGGGTGTGTATGTGAATAAAGAGATTTATTATGAAGGATTTTCTCATATTTAGGAGCCTGAGAAATCACTCAATCTGATCTGTAAGATGAAGCAAGGAAAGCTGCTGGTGGCATTCAAGTTCAAGTCTGAAGGCCCCCAAATCTGTAGTGCCAGTACCTGAGAGCAGGTTAAGAGGTATGTACCAGCTCCATTACAATAAGCAAATTGACCCATTCTCTGTTGTTTTGTTCTATTCAGGGTCTCAGTGGATTAGATCATGCCCAATTGCATCAGTGATGGTGATCTTCTTTACTAATTTACTGATTCAAACATTAATCTCTTTTAGAAACATCCTCACAGACATATCCAGACATAATTTTTAACAGCTATTTGAGCAACCCTTAGCCCAGTCAAGTTGACATACAGAATTAACTATTACAACACAAAGATACAGACTTCCCATTGCCATGTACTCTATTTTGACAGATTCCTGTTCTATGCTTTAACTGTCAATAAATTGAGTGGAAAATATTCTTTCGACTACTGCTTTTTTCTAAGAGTGAGTAACTGACCTGAGATAAGATAATAAGAATTGTTTTTAGAATTTTTGGTTTTACAACTCAATCCAAACTGTAAAGAATTAGCTTTAGAATATGCTAGTTGTACACTTTTCTATTCTCTTCAATATAAATGAACCCCTCCTAAAAAGAGACAGACAATTGAAGGGATAAAAAACCAAGAAAGGATTCTGTCACCTGTCTTATTTTTTATTTGAAGCCTAGGCATATTCCTACTATTCTTAAACCTTTTTATTTTATAATCCTTTAAATTTATGCTTTTAGTAAGATATTTTATGTCAGATTTCTTTTTTTGCTTTATAACCAAAAAAATACTGTATAATATCAACTGTATTTAGAATTTAGATAGTAATTTGTCGTACCAATGAAGGTGGAGACAAATTAAATGATTTAGTCAAGGATGTTGGAAGTACTAAAAATAGCATTTAGGGATTGGTTGGGTAAGAAGAAAAAAGATTTATTTTCTCAATTGTAATAATGTTATTTTTTATCCTCTATTACTATTATATTGCTGAAATAATTAACATAAATTGAAAATGTTGTAAAAATTGAAAATTTTTTAGAATTCTCTTTGGAGATGTGGATAACAGAGTTATTTTGACTAGATTTTTATTAATAAAGATAAATGTCTTGCCTGATAACTGATTGGCTTGTTCGATTTCCATTTCCTTAAATTTTCAATGGTAGTTTCTAATAAAACGCCATAACATATGGGAAATGTAATTAACAGAAAGAATGATAATAAAAGGTAAGAATAATTAAAATTCCTAGCATAATTTAGGAATGCACAGAATTTAAAGACCATTCTGAACTGTTTTGAATCAAAAGTTTAGAAAATAATAACTCTGAAATTTTATTCTCCTATTCAACATAATCAGGCTTTCTCTCTATGCACAAAATTGTATGGACTTTTTCTCTTCAAGAGTCAGTACAATTAATCTTAAGCATATAATATGACTTAGTTATACATTTAGAATGTTTATGTCATAAAAGTTTTGGGGCATTTATTAAACACAATTTTGAAATGTCTTTAATCCAAGGCACATTACAATCTATCATACCACAAAACTCTCTAAAAAGTAGTTAAAAACTGAAAGTTCTCTTAAGGAAAAAGAACAAAATGAATGACCAAAATAGAATGAAGAATATATAGTTACTAAAATCAATTTTGTAGATAGTTTCAAGGAGTAATGTGAGTTATTATAGTTTTGTAGCTAAGTGGATCAATGCTTTGTACTGCCCCAAAAGTCTTACTAACAAATTTTTAATCTAATATTTGTATGCTATATACATCTAATATAAAACCAATAGCTGGAATCTACAAAGAACTCAAGCAAATAAGCAAAATAAATAAAACAACCCCATGAAAAAGTATGCAAAAGACGTGAACAAAAGCTTCTCAAAGGAACATACTCAATGGCCAAAAGATGCATGAAAAATGCTCAAAATCTCTAATCATCAGGGAAATGCAAATCATAACCACAATAAAATATCACCTAATTCCAGTAAAAATGGCTCATATCAGAAAAGTCCCATAACAACAGATGCTGGCTTGGATGTGGGGAGAAAAGAATACTCATTTATTCTTGGTGGGACTGCAAATTAAAATCACTTCTATAGGCAGTAGCATAAAAGTATCTCAAAGAACTAGAAGTAGACTTTCTTTTGATCCAGAAATTCTACTACAAGTCATTCACTCAAAGGGGAATAAAAAAAAAGACATTTTACAAAAAGACACTTGCACTTGAATGTTTATAGCAGCACAGTTCACAAATCCAAAGATGTGGAAAGAGTCCAAGAGCTCACCAATACTTGAATGGATCAATAAAGTGTGGTATATGTATACCATGAAGTCTAATCAGCAATTAAAAAAGACAAGCTAGTACCCTCTGTAGCACCCTGGATTGAACTGGGGAACATTCTTCTAAGTCAGGTATTACAAGAATGGAAAAACAAAGAACACATTTTCTCAATACTAAATTGGAACTAGTCAAGTAGCACATATGGATGAAAAACCCAAAGAAAACCTAATAAGGGGAAGAAGGGTTGGTGAAGGATGATAAACTCATACCTAATGAATGCAATGAACATATTCTGGGAGAAGGGTACCTTTATAACATTGACTTAAAATGTACAAATGCAAATTATGTACCCAAAATGTGTGCACATCCTTAATACTCTGAAAAAAAATTTTAAATAATCTTTAGCTGAGTAGAGATACAAATGATTACCTAAATATTATACATGTCTGCATATACATTATCAATATACATACATGATATGCCTATATCAATAAGCACACCTAGTGTCAAGACATAACCTTGATATCATTCTTCAATTAAAGGAACAAGAGTTTCTTGAAAAATAAATAATTCTAGGACTAGAACAGAAAAAGAGTTCTCAAATTGCTTTGAAAGGTGGGCTAGGCATAGGTATTAGTGCATAACTTCCCAAAGGAAGAACTTCAATGGTGACTGTAGTGATATTCAGCAACGAGGTATGCAGCATGTTTTCTAGGATGAATTTGCAAACTTAATTGTTTGACTTCATATCTTTCAATGCCTGATGGGAGATGAAAAGGAAAGTAAAAAGTGGTATTCTACCTTTAATTTAAGAAAGCACTCAAAATGATGGATAAATAATGACACTTAAAACACTCCAAATTGAGTGTACAGTGATTGTATAAAAAAATCAACACTTTGTACCCCACATATGCATAAATGTATTCATGATCTATGTGTATATGACTTAATAAAAGAAAATAAATAAATAAATGAAAAAAATATAATTCACCTCCAGTAATATTGAACAGTGATATATATATATATATATTTTTTTTTGAGACAGTCTCAAGCTGGTGCCCGTAGAGTGCAGTGGCATCATAGCTCACAGCAATCTCCAACTTGGGCTCAAGTGATCCTCTTGTGTTCAGTGTTTCTATTTTTTAGTAGAGACAGGTTCTTGTTCCAACTCGGGCTAGTCTCAAACTGGTGAACTCAAGCAATCCACACACCTCAGTCTCCCAGCATGCTTAGATTACAGGTATGAGCCATGCACCCAGCCCAACTGCAATAAATATCTAAGAAAGCCTTCGGATTGAAGAAAATTGAAACTACATGGAAACTGGTTTATGGAATAATCCAGAACACTAGATTTGACAAAAATGTTATTGGAGTAACACTAGCTTGGAAAAATTCATTGGGTTATGTTCCATGCTCTTCTATTTTTAAAATAGTTTATGAAGAATTGCTATTAATTCTTTCTGGGATATTTAATAGAATTCAACATCAAAGCTGTCTGGGGCTTGGAGCCTGTGGCTTAATGGGCTAAGGCGCCAGCCATGTACACCTGAGCTGGCAGGTTTGAATACAGCCCGGGCCTCCAAACAACAATGACGACTGCAACCAAACATGGCCAGGTGTTGTGACGGGCGCCTGTAATCCCAGCTACTTGGGAGGCAGAGGCAAGAGACTCGCTTGAGCCCAGGAATTGGAAGTTGCTGTGAGATGTGATGCCACAGCATTCTATCCAGGGTGACAGCTTGAGGCTCTGTCTCAAAAAAAAAAAAAAGCTGTCTGGGCCTGGACATTTTATCATGGGTAATTATTATTCAGTCTTTTCACTTGTATTTCTTCTTTATTTGATACTAATGTTTTGTATCTTTCAGGTAATTGTATATTTCATCTAAAGTATCTAATCTATTGAATAAAATCTTATTTATTGTATTATTCCTTTATAATTATTTTTATTTCTGTAGACTCAATAATCATGCTCATTCTTTTAGTTCTGTTTTTAGTAATTTGAGTCTTCTCTCTTTTTGCCTTGGTCCACATAGCTAAAGATTTTTTTTTTTTTATTTTGCTGATTGTTCCAAAGAACTAACATTTGATTTCATTGATTTTTCTCTATTGCTTTCCTTATTTTAATGCTTTATTGTCATTCTTGTCTTTTATTATTTTCTATTCTTTTCATTTTCTTCCTTCTACTTTTTGGATTTATTTCCCTCTTCTCTCTGCTGTTTCCTAATAAAATAGTTTTAGTTCTTCCTTCCCAATTTGGATGACCTTTGTTCTTGTCAAATTGTTCTGGCTTAAATTTCAACACAATGCTATGTGGCAATAATTAAAGTAGAATCTTCCTCTTCTTTCTTAGGGTAAATTTTTTATTCTGTTACCATTTGAATGATGTATGTGGGTTCTCCATATATGTTTTTTTATCATGTTGAAGAAATTACTTTTATTTTTTTCTTTCTGGTTGTTTTCATCATGAAGAATTGATGGATCCAATATATATTTAATAATTTTCTTGTCAACTTTTACCAATGAATACTACTACAGTGATTAGTGTAAATATACATATGCGAGTATATAATCCTTTTTTACAGATACGGTCTCACTCTGTCACGAAGGCTAGCATGAAATGGCATCATGATAGCTCACTGAAACCTTAAATACCTGTCCTCTTAACAATCCTCCTGCTTTGCCTCCCAAAGTGCTAGAATTACAGGCATGAGCTAGGCTGTAGGTATATAATTTTAGTTGATTATACTGTTAATATATTTTACATTTTATAATTCAATTATTCAATGTCGTTTTAATATTACTGAATTTTCAATGATTTATAATGCATATTGCATTTATTAGAAGTAACTCTTGTTGATCAATAAGGATAATTACAATATTGTTCTTACATATACTTCTTTCTTATATATTTCTTTAGAATAGACTTTTGAAGTGCTATTATTTGCTTATCTTAAGGCTTTTGACACTATCAAAGTTGTCTTACACAGCATGCCAATATTCATGCCAATATATGCTCTCATATTAATACAGTGTGAAGGTATATTTTTATGTTTTTTAATGAGAGAAGGTTTGTTGAAAATGATTTCTATAATTTGAGGAGAAAATGTAGCCTGTGATTATAAATTAATTATTAAAATTATATGAATGAATTATAAACATATGTATGATTTGCATAGGAAACTCATCTTATAGTCCTGAGTACAGAGATCAGAACTAAGCCCTGAATTTATGTATTCCTACTTCCTTATATTTTCTTATAAGAATGATAAAAGAGTGGTAAAGAAATAGTAAATTAATTTACTGGTAAAAAAATATGGATAATATTAAATGAATTAGATTAATTAATTGGTAAATAATATTAATTAATGGTAAATGTAAATTAATAGCTCTACTCTAAAATGGAGGTTTTATATCAATAATATTCTGTGAAGTTTATGAGTAGGAAATATCAAAGTTCATATCACTGTGTCCAATTTTACATATAATAGCCATATAACCTAATCTTATTTTTTAATTCAAGAAAGCATATAGATCCAAACTTAGGCTAAATGAAGGTTTTACATAGATCCCATTAACTCCATTGACATACATGCATAATACATCTATGATTTAGACATACCAGATATATCATTAAACATATATCTTTAACATTGTGATCTTTGACAACCCTCTATGTTATTAAGGCACTAGACAAATAGGTTCAATCAGGACCAAAGCCCAGAAATAGTTGTTACCACTACTGATGATACCAGGATATTTCTTTATTTTTGGCTACTTTTTAGCAATGGTTGCCCTGCTGTATCTGGTTTTAATTGAAAACATTTAAATTCTGTCTGCTCACATACTTAACTTAAAATTTTCATTTCTTCAGTTTATTTTTAGACATATGAGATCAGACAGTTAAGTTGATGAACTCAAGAAATGCTACATACCTCATTGCTGAATATCACTACTGTCATCTTCAAAGTACTCCCTTGGGAAGTCACGGGGCTAATCCACCCTTCAAGGCACTTTTTATAGGATGAGTTCATGAAATTGATGCCAGACCTCCTACAATGACAGCTCTGATAGTCATTCCAGAAAAAAGAGTTCTAAAATTGATTGAAGGGTGGACTGGTATGGGTGGAGAGTTCCCAAAGGGAGTACTTGGAAGGTGATGATAGTGATATTCAGCAATGAGATATTCAGCACGCTCTAGGATGAATATGCAAACTTGATAGTTCAACCTGATATACTATGGTACTATGGTTTATATATATATTCTAATGTAAAATTAATTTTGCATAAAACATACATTCAATATATTAGAAACATGGTTGATCTTACTTTAATAAATGTGTTATGTTCACCACTCTAGGTTAAGCATACATTACCATAAGAGCCTGAACTTTGGAAATGTGGCTTTGTGAATTAAGGAAAATCACTCAGTTCCATGTCTATGGTAAATTGGAGAGTGTGTGTGTGTACATATATGACATCTTAGTAACATGTTGCTTTCCAGATCTAATGAGACATGTGTTGTGAAGTAGTAAACACAATGCCTGGTCCAAAACAAGAGATTAATAATTGTTAACTTATTTTCACAAAGATTTTCTGCATATTAATTATAAGAAAACAATTCATCAGAAGTTGTAAAACACATTTCATAGAATATTCACTATTAAAATAAGTTTTTTATTACTGTGATGACACATAAGTTTAACAACGTAAATACCTCTCATTTATATTAGCCATTATAAATATTAAATAAACCAAAAGGAGATTTATTGAAGCATGGCATTTTTTATCTCTTTTTCTAAATGTAAGAGGAACCCTTTTTCAAATATTGCACTACTATAAATAGTTTAAAACTTTTTTTCTTACAAAAGAAAGGAGTTAAAAGCCTTCAACATATTTAAGAAAAGAAAATAAGAGGTGAGAAACATGGCACAGAATGGCTCTGACATGTATATTATCTTACCTGGAATCATTTCATTACAAGGCCTAAAAAAATAGCTGTTCTTCGGGGCAGAGTGAATATGCCTCTAATTTCAGCTTCTAATTTCAGGTTCTCATACATAATTACTCTCTCTATGAGTGTTGAGTAGAGGGTTTTCTGTTACCTTGGGTGTGAGCATTAATTTAAATCTTCAGATTTCCAAAATTCTAATTTAAACCACAGAGCAGCAGCTATGATCAGATTGTTCTCTAGAAAATGGGGTTTATAATTTGCAAATCCCAAATGAAACAAATCATTTAGCAGAACTCAAAGAAGCAGTTAGTCTAACTTTTTATTTTTTTTAATGAAAAGAAAGAAAAGAAAAGCTTAAGTGCTATTCGGAGAACCTAATCAAGAATAAGAACTACAGTTACTCTTGAATTATATGGCCAATGACAATTTAAATACAATCCTTGGAGAAATATTAATAAGTTAAGTTAAAGAAGTGTAAAATGAGAATAGTCTAAAACTGTTAGTATCACATAGCTGGTTTTTCATGGTTTATATTGATGACAAAGGATCCTTCTTCTTCAGATGTAGCACAAATTAGACACCAGTGCTACCATAATAGAGAAGAATTCTCTATCTCTGTGTAATGCAAGTGCTCTGATTCGGACAAGCCAGAGAGGAACATAGACACCAACAGCAGCTACAATATGTTTTATTTAGTTCAAGGCAATAGGCAAGCAAGTATGGGAAGTCTCCCTTAGCTCCTGGCAATAGGTAAGCTAGCATACGAAGTCTGCAGAAGCAGAAGGTCCGGTACACTTATACATCCAAGGGGAACTGTAGTGGCACAATGCCGAACAATAGTCTTTACAGTGGTCATATTATCATGACATTGCTGTGTTCAGTTATGGTTATCTAGAAAAAACACAGCCACATCTGGCAGCACTGTGGGCGAGAAAGACCAGATAATTTTGTCTGACCCTGCACTCCCATATCCAATTCTATAAAGTTTATATCACAAATTATTAATTTCTTTTGTTATTGTACTCCTTCCATTCTGCATGTATAGAAGAAGTATTGATTCTAAAATTGATGGCGTCATTCTACTTTAATTAGATATAGAAAGGCAAGAAGACATTCTTTATCTGTCCAAAAGGAAAACAAACGCCTTATAAGCTGGAACTGAGTCCAGTAGTGTGAAGGAAGGAAAATTAAAATCAAATCTCACAACATTTTGAAAGCCCTTTTAAGAAAGGCAAAGTGGGGCATGCTTACTTATGTGGGTTTTAAATACAAGTGAGCTGACATATATATCAAGATAGACATATTGCCCTAATCTTAGCTTATCTCTCCCACTGATGCACGTCATGAATTTAATATTTAAAATAGAAGATTTTGGCACACATTGGACATTTTTTAATGATAGACATCACAAACATAAACCTATTCAATATAAATTCTATAGCGATCTCAATTGCTTCCAGTGCCAAAAATATCTTTGGTGGTAGCTCAAATGTTGAACTTATTAGAAATGTATTTATTTTGGTCATCTTGAAGTTATGTATCAAACTGTGTAAAAATACATAAGAGGTATGAATAATATGTAGTGGAAACATCAAGCTTTAAAGCAGGGTGGGCATGCTAAGAAGTAGCATGTCATAGTGGCTAACAATTGACGAAGAAGCAAGAATTTGTAATCTATAAGATTTATTTTGATTATCTAACTTGGGATGGACCAAGAAATGGCTCATCAGTTACAGATACATTGGGAAAAGTGTCAGATTAAATTTGCAACTAAGATACTTTCCCCTGGAACCTAGAACTCAATGAAATTATGTTTTGTAATTCCTTTTGGTATGACCATAATTAGCTTTAATTGACAAAATAAAGTTGTAGCTTTAGGACAGTGTTTCATAAGGTTAAAAAGAATACCATAAACTATTAGAGCTGCAGTTATTTTCAGTAGGCATTAGGGTAATTCTACAAGCTTAAAGATTTTTTATTTTTCCAGGTAAACAATCGTACTAATATCTGAATAAATTTGATGACTCAGGATGATGAAGGTAAACCGGATGGTCTTGAAAGGCTGGTTCATTGTATGAAAGTATTGATATCTACATGGAGAAGGATCTCTCAATGACTGAGACTAAAACAAAAGACATAAAATGGGGGTAGAGTGGAAAACTTTTACTGAATCTATGATAATAACTCAGCAGAGAATTATAAACCTGCATAAATCTCTTAAAAATGGTTTGCAGCATTTACACCAGTTGGGTAGGTGTCTTATAACTTCACAATGCAATATTAAATTATACTGAAGGGGTCTGAGAACTCTGGAGGGGGGAGTTAAGTAGTGGACTGCCTAGCCTTCAGCGGAGATGATGGATTCAAGCTATCATAGTCTATTTCTACACAAATTTTGAGAAATCTGCTTCTGTTCGGGAATTTTAGTCTTCTTTGCCTAAAAAATACAATTAGATTCTCCTGGGCCTGGGGGGAGGGGGTAAAGGATATAGTGTAGTACAAGAAATTTAATATGTGTGGATTATAGTTGAATCCATAATATTTTCATTTTATTTGTGTCAGACTTATATGTTTGTGTGTGTGTGTAATATGAAGCTTTATGTAACAAATTTCTCTTAGAATTCAATTTGAAGAAAATAAAATATTCTTGAGAAAAATTGTTACTTTTTCCTTTGGCTATCAAGACTTAAGCAACAACATTGCATTCTTTATTCCCGTCTTAGCGTTCTCTCTCTCTCTCTCTCTCCAGTTTAACCAACTTTTTCTGTTTATTTACTCAACCCTTTTATTTGCCCCTTTCTTAATTTTGCAACATACACAGTTTGTTAGTTGTGCTGAAAATTATTTTTTAGAAAAAAATTTGTACATTGACTTAGCCTTTTTATAATAAAGAAAAAATTTTAAGTAGAGTCTATTTAAAACATTATAATAAATAGCAACTCAGCACTATCTCTAAATTATAAGTAATGGTTCTGCATAGGGATAACTTGCAATATTTGAGTATGTTCATTACAATTGCACATATGCATGTTCACAAAAGGTAAAAATGGCAGCAAGCATTTAATTTTAATTAATAACATGTCCATAGATAATGTCTTTCCATTATTAATGGTTTTAGCAAAACTTTTATAAAATATTTCACTACACATATAATTTATATATTTAAGTGCCTATTTTATATAAGTTTAAGAATATTTACTTTATGTAACATGAGGACCCTCAGTTTAGCTACATCAAAGAAGAAATGGTAATTAATATTTGGTCATGATGAGGACTCTTTTTGAGCCATAGCATACTTCTAACAATTCAAATTGGAATAAACTGTTTACAAATTTGTAAATCTATTGATTGATAATTGAAAAATAAGATTAGGGGAAATAAATCCAAGTATCCAAATGTTGACATTTTTAGCAGGATTGTTAGGTCTATTTACCACTAAAACAGTAATGCTGCTTCAAAATACCTCACGACAAACTCAAATTAGAAACAGACACAAGTCATGACATCCAAAGACATCCTAGTCTTTGATATAATATACTATTAAACCTTAGGGCAAGTAGCCCAGAAAAATATGCCTTCTTTTAAAAGAAAAGGAGAAATAACTTCTGCTTTTAATAGACAGTGCCTCTCTGAACAATAATTGTGTTGTCTATGTGTTTATTAATTAACTTTTGGATCTCACTTTATCTCTTACTTTTTGCCTAATTCTATCGATAGTCAGGGATACTCTGGAAACATGAATGAGATGTTGAGAAAAGTGATGAGTTAATGTGCAAACCTGGAAAATTCAACTCCTGGAGCTCATTGACCCTCCTCGCCCACCTTTGTCACCTGAAGATCACTTTGATTTCATGATTCTGTTGCTTCTATGCACTGAAGGTGTGTAGATTATGTGGTCTCTCTGCCTCTAATATCAACATACTCCTCATGTCCTGAAAGAGGTTAGCTCAGTGGAGATATTTTGCTAGCTGTGTATAATTCCAAACATTATCTACAGCTCATACATATCATATTGTTAAGGCTGCAAAGACATTACAGGGTGTTAACAATTTGAGATTTTTGCATGTTCTCACTTATGAATGGCAGGTAAGCTACAAGTACACAAGAGCATGCAGAGTAGTACAATGGGCATTGCAGACTCAGAAGAGGGAAGACTAAGAGGGAAGTGTAAGAAAAAAAACTATCCACATGGTACAATGCACACTGTTCGGGCAATGGATACACTAAAATCCCGGGCATCATTCGTATAAAATCCATTTATGGAACCAAAAACCACTTGTACCCTTAAATCTGTTGAAATATAAATTTTATAAAAAAGGAATGAGGTCATAATCAAGTTCTATTTCATATGCAATTAGGTTTTGAGAGTTCAGAGATTGTCCTTTCATGTTACATGATGTATGATGATGAATGGACCTAATATAAATACAAGGAAAAGAAATAAAATTATGAAATTCTTTAAAAAATTGAAGTTTAGTCCCTTATTAGTTCACTTTTAGATATATAATAATTCATACAATAAATTCAAACAAGAGAGAAAACAAAATAAATTAGAAAATAATCCCTGAATGATATTTTTCTCATTGCTCATTTCAGATCAATAAGAATGAAGAAAATATTATGTTTTAACAAAATTTACCACACCAAAATATGATGATGCAATCAATTAAAAAAAGGGGAATGTGTTCCATTTATTTTATCATCTAACATAAACAAATAACAATAAAAATATTAGCCAAACTATTATTTTTCTTAAAAGAAAAGAAAAGTTATTTGTTGTTATAAGCAACAAATGCCAGGTCTGTTCATATAAGCTGCAAGAGATTTTGAAAAATGACTCAATTTAATTTTTTTTTTTCCTTTGAGACAGAGTCTCACTTTACCACCCTCTGAAGAGTGCTGTAACATCACAGCTCACAGCAACCTCCAATTCCAGGGCATAGGTGATTTTCTTGCCACAGCATCCCTAGCTGGGACTACAGGCGCCTGTCACAATGCCCGGCTATTTTTTTGTTACAGTTTGCCCGGGGCTGGGTTCAAACCCACCACCCTTGATATATGGGGCTGGTGCCCTACCCACTGAGGCACAGGCATCACTCCTTAATTTTATTTTAATTAAAGTTCAAAATGAGCTAAATAATTTGATATCATTGTATACTCTAGATTTTAGGATCTTTTTTGTTATGTATATAAGTGAATTACACTGTATTTTCACATATTTTTATTTTGTAAGAAGTAACAAGTCAGACTGGATTTTAAATTTTAAATTGTATGTAGAATGTTGTAAAATTATCTACTATTTCATTTCTTTTTGGTTTTGGATGCTGAGAACTTAGCTAATATATTTCTCAAACTACCTACTTCCACTAACTATTTTGGTTTTTAACCATTTACTTTGATTTGGGGGAGCAGGATCTATAAACTAGAGTGAAACATCAGTACCAGTAAAACAAATCTTAATTGAGTAATCATCATAATTCAGACTCTGCACTAAATCTTTTCTGTATGTATTTATTTTTATTTTGAGATATGTGGTTCATTTAGGAGACTACATAAGACATACGTGTCTGTGTAATTCAGAAAATAATTATAAAGTAAAATCCTCTTCATATTTTGAATAAAATATTTCCACTATAACTTCTTCTATAGTTTAAAAAAGACTGAAATTTTTGGAAATATTGTTAATAACTTTACAACTTAACTACACTGTCCAAAGCAATAGAGTTTGAGGTTCTTATCTTCACCTCCTCTTTTTCACTTACTAGCGTTAGCCAAGTTCCATTTCCTACCTTTCCATTGCATCATTTGAATCCCAGTTCATTGTTATATAAAGTGCATTGAAACTTTTCGATTCCTTTTAAAGATTACATTTCAGCTTCTGTTCTGAACTTTTTCATTTGCACAGTGACTGTACTGTGATTCCCAAATCTCCTTTCCATCATTCATTTCTCCCCCTAATGAATTAATTGTGTTGTCACATACAGATGTACACACAAATACATACACATACAAGTCTCCAAGTTTCATAATATAAGTCAGGCTGAGTCTTAGCTACCACTTCTTTAGCTTTTAGTTTTGGTGTTTGTTTTTTATATTTTAAATGATATATTTAGTGTACTTATTGTAGAAAACAGTTCTAATTTCCTATTTTTGGAAAGTTCTAATTTTATGTTCATTTTAAAAATGATGTTTAATGTTTTAGAAGTTTTTTACATTTCACATGTATGTTAAATTTATTTTCTTATAGTGACTGATATCCTGTTTCTCTTTTTGATGTGTAGAGCATTATGCTTTAAATCTAATATATTTTTAAAATCTGTGCCTTGTCTCTCACACACTTGGGCTCTTATAATCATTCTTATCATTTGTTAATTTATTTTGTTTATTTTAAAAATAGCTTTGGTATTTCTTGGCTTTCATATAATAATGTCAGCGACCTGAAGGAAAATTTATTCACTCATGGGTCAACATTATGCAGATCAAAAGGAGCTCTTAGACACCATTGGTGGGCCTGCAAACTAGTACAATCTCTATGGAAAGTAGTAAGGAGATACCTGAAAGAACTAAAAGATCTGCCATTGGATCCAGCAATCCCACTACTAGACTACTTACCCGAAGTGGGAAATTATAAAAAGACACTTGCACTCAAAAGTTCATAGCAGTACAATTCATAAACACAAAGATGTGGGAACAGCTCAGTGCCCATCAGTACATGAGTGGATAAATGTGGTATATGTAGACCATGGAGTACTCGCCAAGCCTTCAGTATCTGGGACTTCATTAACTCTGTGACTCTATCTCTTACTATCTTTTCTATGATCACTGTGTTTGTCATAAGGACTTCTTTAGGACTTTGCAATGCCTGTTTCTTTTGTGTAGCGTAATTGCCTCCCAAATGTTGAAGAATCTTGGAGAAATCATCCCCAAATATGACTCATTTGCATAAAGAGTGTTTTTTTTTTCTTTGAGACAGTCTCACTATGTCGCCCTCGGTCGAGTGCTGTGATGTCACAGCTCACAGCAACCTCAAACTCTTGGGCTTAAGCAGTTCTCTTGCCTCAGCCTCTCAAGCAGCTGGGAGTACAGGCACTCACCATAATGCCTGGCTAATATAGAGAGTATTTTGAACTTAAAGCTCTTAGAAATCAACGGGCACCTTGGACGGGGCTTTCCCTCTATCTGTGTCAAACTAGATGGATATATCAAAAAAAAAAACAATTGCCCCCACACCCACACCCACTTGTCTCCACACAGAAAAGAAGATCAAGAATGCAACTAGCCCTGGCCTGAACTATTTTAAAGATTATACTCATCTGTAAGGTTAATTTAATTTCCTAAGAGAATCGTTTACTAGTCAATGTCTCCCTCCTCCCAATTCATTCATTCTCTCAAGTATGTTTTCATCTTTCCTGGTAACCATGTATTGCCAATAAAGAGAATTGCCTATATTCCTCATCTCTCTCATTTGAAGGGATACCCTCAAATGACGGCATATAAACTTCTAGCCCCCCTTGGATATTGAGTAATAATTCTGTGGTTCTCCCTCTGCACATTGTAAATAAATGTGTAATCTCTTTCTCTTATTAATCTGTCTTATTGTGAGTTTATCTTTTAGCTAAACTTGCAGGAAGAGAATTTTTCCTTCTTCCCACCATATCCACATACCTTCCCTACATCAATTCTTTGCAGAAATGACACATTCTTGGCAAGGTCTGTTCTGGCTACCTTAACAAAAATTAATACTGCCATACTCTTAATGCTCCTACACTTTAAAGAAAATTACACAATTATGGATTATGCCAATTGTCTGTCTCAGTATTGAAACCACCCAAATAAGAATAAAAAGTTATTTGCCCACATTAACTTAATTAACCCACAAAATAATTCTCGTTTTAATTGTGAAAAAACTTAGGTACAGGAAATGCAAGCAGCATTTGCTCAATCACTCAGCTATGAGTTACAGAGGCAAAATTCAAACATAGACTTTTTAATTTGTCTTCTCAATTATTACTGTGTATTATGTCTAAAATGTAAGTTTACCCCATGTTTGAAGCACAGCAGGTAAGAAATTAGGACTCGTAATTTATTGCTTTATCCTCACCACCCCCTTAACAATAGCTGATATACTGTGGGCTAGTGTAGATACTTATTTATTATATTAAGAATAGATTGATTAAGAAATATGGTAATGGGCATCTTTAATAAAAGTATTCAGTATAAAACACCTAGAATAAAATCAAAAAATCATTTCAGGATTCACTAAGAAAATTAAATGCTTTAAAATCTTTGAAAAAGCAGACTTATGGAAAAGGAATATCATTCAATAAGCATATGTGTTTAAAAAAATTTATAATGGTCCATTTGAGAAGTCTTTTATGATCTCATAAAATGTTGAATAAAAAATTAAAACACTACTAAGACAGCAGTGAATGAATCAAATTATAAATTATTTGAGATTTTTCAAAACTGTCAGATCACTGTATGATTTTAAAGACTTTTTCACAATTTGTCATTATCTTACTTTTGTCAAATTTATAATTTAAATGAGGTAAATGTAGATTGGTTTTGAATACTTCAAATTACTATATTTCCCTTTTATTATATAAAATTAACCAATAATCAGTATAAACATGTGCCAAATATATGAGCAAAAAAGATAATTATATTTTAAATTCAGATTTGAGTGTTTTTGGAAAGGTATTTACTTTAGCCACAGTATAATGAAAGATATAACAGATATAATATATACTACATTGTACAAAGTGCTTTAACTCATCTCAACTTCCCTAAGCACCACTTACCCTAAACCACTTACCTACTAATTGGAAAAACTTTTATAGCAAGATCTTCGAAGTTATATACTTCAAAATAACATGTAATATGTTACAAACTATAGAAATAAGAAATAAAGGAAGGCACATAAGGAAAAGACATAGAAAGAAATTTCATGGCTAAGCATCAGTGGGGATCTTAGTATATATACCCAGTCACCAACAGCGCAGCACAAAAGTGAATATCAGCTAAAAGGAATTTTGATAATGAAGAAGGGTCAGAAGAGAAAGAATTGTCTATTAGCTAATTTTTTATTTTTTCAAAACTATCAAACACCAACTATTATCATGGAAAAATAAACATTTATTTCTAATGTACAGACTTGTGCTCATCATCTGGGAAAGGCTCAGCTGGAGAGTTGCTGGGTAGAGCAACTTTGCTGTGATGTCTTCATTCTGAGCCTTATACTAAAGGGCCAGCAACTACCAATAGGTTTTCCTTATTAGAATTAGAGAAACACGAAAGTGCATGCATGCTAGCAAATTTTGAATTAATTATTTAAGGAATTTTTTTATCATAAATAGGCACTGAATCGCATCAAATTATTTTCTGCAAAACTAAGCTTATCAAATGATTTTTCTACTGATTACTCTTTTGCTATTTAAACTCTTTGTGGTTATGATATAAACACAAATTCAACATGATGTAATATATTTTAAAAATACATTACTGGATTTGATTCACTAAGATTTTGATAATAATTTTTGTATCATAAATGAGATTGGTTTATGGACATTATTTGTTCTACTATCCATTGGAGTCTTACATCAAGGCTTTGCAATTTTGATATAATGATTTTGAATTATATCAGAATTATTAAGTATTTGATAGCATAACATTATGATCTAGTGAAGTTAAGAGCACTGCTCAGAATCACTAGTCAAAATTACCAATGAAAAGACTTATTTTGCTTCCAAAATTTATTTCTTCTAACGTTACTCCTTGGATTTGTATGAAGTGTACTAGAATTAAAACATAAACATTTATTTTACCTGTGAGAATGATTCACCTTTAACAGCAGAAAAGGCACCAAACATTTATAACTTGGTAAAAACCTCGAGAAAGATTCTCTGATCTTATCATGACCTCCTTTCCCTTCCTCTGATTCTGGTTCCTGAAATGTCAACCTAACTTTGGATTCTGCCTGTCAGCATTTCTACCTCTTGGTTTCATGTTGATATCATTTGATTCTGCACGTACTATCTTTATGATGATTGATAGCTAACATTTACAGCAGAATTAAACTGTTGTCTCCTTTTTTTATGACTTGCTTAGTTATTTTAATTTGAAATTTGGAATGAATTTTATAGATATAAAAAATTTCCACTCAGCAAAACCTACTCTACAATGACAAAGCCACTAGTCACAGTTGCTTGGATGGAAGTGGAGCATATTAACGGAGCAGAAACTGAAGTGTAATTCTTACATGATGAAAATGTTCTATATTTATATCATTATAGGAGTGGACGTCAAAACTAATCAAACTATAAATATAACAAAAATACATGTTTGTTTGTAAGCTGCACTTCAATAAGGTTAATTAGTATAAAAATAGAAAATGTCTCCCTTTTGGAGTTCACTAGCTAGCAATGCTCTACCCAATCTAGTGGCAACATTCTTCACGGGGAGGGGGGCGCCGGCATGTTATGGTAGTAATTCATGAAGGTGATATCGATTAAAGACAGATATTCCTTTCCTTTTAATACTATTCATTATTAGAAGACTTTCCAGGATAGCAAAGATTAATAAGTTTTATTTGGCCAGGGCATTGGATAATAATTAAATTACGAAGTTAATTTTGGTAGAATATTTGAAACTTTGTTAGAAACTATCACCTCATTCTGGAAAGGTGGTTTGTCTTTCATAAATTCTTTTAGCATACAATGACTCACATTTACAAAAGCTAACTTAGTTGTTGTTGAGATTGGTTCTGTTCTGAGCATAGAACAGAAAGAATTATATTAAAAATAACCTTCTAAATTGCAAACTCATCTCACCTTTTCAGCCTTCATCAACAATTGATTATCATTTGACCAATTACTATCCACCAGGTAATACACCAGCATTCTGTTTCCTTACCATTTGAGATGATTTCAGAATATATATTTACATAAGATTGAAATATATAGACTGGGTAAACCCCATTATTTTTGAAATGTTAAGTGTATATTAGTACTTCTCATATCAAGTGTGGTTGCCCATGCCTATAATTCTAGAACTCTGAGAGGGTGAGGTGGAGGATCCATTGAGCTCAGGAGTTTAAGAACTGCCTGAAAAAAGAGCAATGCCCTTTCCCTACCCCAAATAGCAAAAGTAGCCTGCTGTGGTGGTGGGCATCTGTAGCCCCAACTACTCTGGAGGATGAGGCAGGAGGCTGAATCCAAAAGTTTGAGGTTGATGTGAGCTGAGCTGATGCCATGGCTCTCCAGACTGGGCAACAGAGCAAGAGTATGTCTCAAAAAAAAGGAAAAAAAAATACTTCTTAGTACAAATGATTGTATAGAGATTATTAATTAATGACTCCAACATTCAAATTATCACAGAAGAATGTATGCTGGCAGAATGTCAATGATGTGTGTAAACAATTTGTCTCAAAATAACTGAAAACCCCACACAGAAACTTTTTCTTTATTCTTAGGCTGCTCCTTTAAATCAGAAATCAGCACAGTAGCACGCCTTTTTTCATGAAGGATTGGATAATAAATATTTTATGCTTTCAGGCTCATATTGTCTTTTCCATGACTACTCACCTTGGCCATGGCTACTCACCTCTGCTATTGTAAAGCCAGAACAATAAAACAAATATTATTTTATTTGCAGACTTTAATTCAAAGACTTTTTTTCTTTCCTTCTTTCTTTTTTTGAGATGGAGTCTCACTTTGTTGTCCTGGGTAGAGTACCATGCAATTATAGCTCTCAGCAACCTCAAACTCTTGGGCTCAAGCAATCCTCTTGCCTCAGCCTCCTAGTAGCTGGGACCACAGGTTCCCACTACAATGCCCAGCTACTTTTCTTTCTATTTTTAATAGAGGAGTCTCACTCTTGCTCAGGCTGGTCTTGAACTGCTGAGCACAAGCAATCCACCACCTTGGCCTCCCACAGTGCTAAGATTACAGGCATTAGCCACCATGCCCAGCTCAAATACCTGTGTGTGACTCTGTATTTCAGTTATATAGTTGTTTTTTTTTTTTTCAAACTAAGGTACGAATAATAAATTAGTGGATGTGTCTGTGTTCCACTAAGAATTTAGTAGCAAAAGTAGGAGGCTGGCTGTGATTGGCTTCTGGGCTGTAGTTTACTGACTTTCTAAAATCATTAGAAAACCAATGCTACTCAAACATCCTATTGGGCAGATATACTTTATGCTCTTCTCTCATAAATTTAAGAATATTTAGACAATATATTAGTACCATAGTCGATAAATGGATGGCATTGTGATTTTAAAAGCCATTCTGTAATTCTTAGCAAGAAAATAAGTTTAGAAACAAGTTCATAAAATGGTTAATTATGGTTTATAAAACTTGGTGAGGTGAATTTTTTCAATTGAGCACTATTGGGATCTTTGAGGTGGTCTCCAAAACATGGCATGTCTCAATTTCAACCAAATTCTTCAGATGTGAACAATATACCAAAATAGTTAAGATAAAAATCAAAATGTAAATATACTCCTAAAGAGGTCAGTTCAAAAGACATATTTTAATGTGAGAGCCAAATAGTTCTACTAACTAAACCTCAGAATTAGATATGTTTATCCACCCAATAAAGTGACATTTGATATAATGATGGGGTCCGTCCTTCAGAAAAAGCATAAGCTCTGCACAGATGTTGCTAACTTCAGGAGAAAAAAGGTCTGAGTTAAGATAAACATGCCCAGTTATGCCTGTCTTATATTCCTATCTGATAATTCATTTTATCTTTGAAGATCAGAGTTATTATACAGAAACACTTAATCATTTTTATTAATAAACAAGATTATTCCTTTTATTTAGTAGTGTTACTTTGCCAATGTATCTACCTTGGTTCATCTCACAAGTACATTATTTCTAGTATCTGAAATTCAAAGACTACTATTTGACAGTTGCATGTTCAGTGATTTTTAAAAAATTATTAATCTCTAGGAGATTCTACACATCTCTTTGCAATTATTGCAATCATAGTCAGTAGGAACATTAATAACACTGTATTTTAATGATTATAGCACTGCTGATTATAACATATTAATTTGAGATTTATGTAGACTTTTATTTCTCCAGAATATTCTACCGTAATTTTAAATTACGTGTGTTCTTCTCCTTTCTACAATTCTGGAGAACTGCCGAAATTTAGTTGTGTGTTTTACTCATTGTGTTAAGTAGTATTTACCTTTTATACCTTGTGACATTTTACCGCTAAACTAACCAAGCTACAAATTTAGAAATAATGAATGAGATCTCTTAATCAAATTTCATGCTGATGTGTAGGTTAGAAAAATAAAACAAAATTTTTCCATAGTAAATACCTGGCTGTAACTTTATACATATCCAGTGTAAAATATTATGAATAAAGGGATTTATTACTTTTACTACTCTGTTTCCTACTAAAAAAGTATATTTAAAATAAGGGCAATTGGTGGGATCACACCTACGGTGCATCTTAGTAGGGTACTGGTGAAACTTATTAAATGTAGAGTATCAATGTCTTTATATAGTGATTAAGAAAATGC